>JADRCD010204150.1:0-67876 GCA_019843815.1 Montemys delectorum | reverse complement strand
AAAAGAAAAGAAAAGAAAAGAAAAGAAAAGAAAAGAAAAGAAAAGAATAAAATAAACCTAGAAGACATTTCTTCTGAATAAAAGACATGAAGCAGGATTTGGAGCTGGAGAGATAGATGGCTCAGGCAGTAAATTTTTGACATGCAAGCATAAAGATTTCAGTTCAATCCCCAAACCAGTCTCTAGAATACGTATTTGTTTTTTTTAAAAAAGGCAAGGTATGTTGAACCACTTGTAATCTCTGCACAGATGAGGTGGAAATGGGTGATTTTAGGCTTGCGGGTCAGCCAGATTGACAAATCTGCAAGCACCTGGTCACTGAGAAACCCTATCTCAGAACATAAGGTGAACAGCTTCTAAGGAGGGATGGCAATGCTCTCTGTCCTCCACATCTGTGCACCCCCAAAGCACTCACACAAACACATATTCATACACACAGAGAACACTTTCTGTCATTGGGCATCTATTGTCTCTGAATATCTAGCAAATTCTATACACATGTCCTCTGACAATCTTTCATGTAGCCTCTCTGAGAGGAAATGGCTCCATTCAGCAGCACAGAAAATGGAAACATCCTTTGAGGTGTAAAAGGTGCTGGCAAATGCTGTCATATCCCTTTCCATGCATATTGAAAACAGGAGGGATTTATCTTACTTGGTGCATTCACTTTCTCTCTCTACACATCAAAATGGTCGCTATTCCTACTTACTTCTTAGGATTATTGTATTATGGTAATAATGCATAAAATTGTTTACTCTAGTGTCTGGTATAAAACAAGCATTCAGGAAATGTTAGCTACTATTACAGGATAAGGCAGAAATGTTCCATTTTCATTAGAGAGGAAATTGAAGGTGCAAAGGAGAATCCAAGGTAGTAACTTAAACACAATAAAACTATGCATTTAACTTACCGTTTACAATAAGGAAAGCTCTAAGTTAGAGCATCAGAATCATTGCCTATATTTTAGATTGGTCAGATAGCACACTAGAACCTAGTTACTCCAAACACAACTCCTGCATCCACAGGAATATGGACATCTTGTTGACACTAGATCAGGCCTGCTGTATGGCATGCTTAGTGTGCAGATTTGAAGTTTCAAGCCCAGGGGTCTCTTGAAAGTCAAGAGGGATTTCAGACTGTGCTCAGACAGCCACTTGATGTCATTCTGCACGGCAGATGTCCACAATAGCCTGGCATCCTTTCTGATCCTATCAGCCTATTTTTCTGCTGTGGAACTGTGACATCCCCTACATCAGCCTCCTCTGCAAACTCATCACAGGCACACAGCTGTTCAAGTATTATAACTAAGCAACCCCATGGCTCAGCTTCCTATCCTTTTCCCTCTGTGGACACAGTGTAAGCCACAAAGCAAGGAAGCCTCTTAGCAAGCCTTCTTTCAGGCAGAAGAGCAGAAATGCATGTAGAGCTCAATCACCATAGCAGACTAGAAAAGAAGCCAGCTATCCTTGAGGGTCTTAAGGAAAAAGGAGGCCAACCTGAAGTTACAGAATCAAGGTCATTCTGCTAAAGAGAAGTGAGTTGGAGGAAGTGGCTCTGACATCACCATCTTGATTTCCATTGGCTAGCAGTTAATCACCCCTAAAGTATTAATTGATAATTACCCAGTAAGCTGATAAAGGGATTAAGGCTAGACCCCTCCCAAGGGTATTTTAATTTAGAGGGATTTGAGTTCCCAACTGGATAAAGTTATTATGGTGTAAAGTCAAGCCAAGAGACTGAAATACTATGGCATGTTGTTATGCCTTTTAGTCCTCAGATCCTTCCCTGCAGGAAACAGTGCACAGACAGGGCTGGCTCTACAGAAAGAGCCAGGCTTTTTTATGTTGAAACAGTTCTTCCTCTACTCTGACTTTCTTGATCTCACAAAAGCAATTGTTAAGTTAATGCCTCTTTTAAAATGTAAACTTCAACTTTTTCTATGTGTGTGTGTGTGTATTCATGTATGTGGGTGTGTATTCCTGTGTGTGTGTGTGTGTGTGTGTGTGTGTGCAGACACTATGTGTATAAGAGAAAGTGGGTATGCATACAATGATTGAGGTGTATATGAAGGACAAAAAACAATGTATGAGAGTTGGTTCTTACTTTCTACCATGGACTCTGGGAATTGAACTTAGGAACCCTTTTATCTACTGAGACTGGTCACCAGACCTTTAATTTATTTAAATTTATTTACTTATTTATTAAAAATTTGTATGTATTATTTACTTATTGAGACTTTCATACATAAGTGCATGCTGCATGAATATTATACCTACCACTCCTCCCTCCCTCCAACTTTTCCTACTCCCCCTACATCCAACTCTCAAATTCATATCTTCTTCTATAATATATACATACATACATATATATATTCATTATATGTTAAACCTCTCAAGTCCTACTGGTACTTCCTATTTTTACATTGATTAGAGAGATGGCCACTTGGACATAGGTAGCCTATGAGGCGGCTCATCCCTGAAGAAAACTGACTTTTCCTCCCTCAGTCATTGACTACCTATTGTTCTTCAACTAGGGATCAAGACTTGTGATTCTTTCCCCAGTCAATGCTGGCATGTCAATTGGTGTGGTATTATGAAGGTCTTGTGACGGTGCTGCCCCTGTCACATCTGTCATGTCCTCTTAACGGTGTTCTTAGAACTTCGGTGTATGAGTCAGTGCTTCCCCACATCCTTCATCTTCTGAGTCTTTACAGTAGCCCCTGCCCCATTTCAACTGTGCCCAAAAGAAGGGTCAGTTTTGAGACAGGAAGCAAAGTCTGTCTCATTTTTAATATATCCCTCTTAAACTTGGCAAGCTGAAAATTACCTTTATACTTCACATACAATTCCAACCTCTACAAAAGGCCTTTCTCTGCACTCTGAACCTCTCAAGGAGCCAAAGCAACATGGATGACTATCCCATATACCATGAGAGCTCCTCAGAAACCAGAGGGAATGAGCAAACATAGAAAGGATTGTCAGAGAAGTAGATCAGATAAAATGCGAAAGGAAAACACATAGTTAAGAGGATTACACTGAGAGGATTAACTGACAGGGGAATGTAAGTGGAAAAGATCTATACACTTACTGGAGTCATCATTTCCTGTGCAGACGAACCACATTTAGGCTTCTGGGTTCTCACTTTGTGCTCTTCCTTAATCCTCTCCCTGACATCAAATTAGTATAATATGATTCATACTAAGGGCACTTTTAATCTAAGACTAGATGTAGTATAAGTAATAAATCTTACTGAGAGAGGTAAATTCAAAAGGAAGAATTGTAGGGTAAGAACTCAACCACAGAGTTAAATGTAGAATAGAAGTAGAAGCTCAGAAGGCTTATAGGTAGCCTAGTCAATGTTCAGTAATAGCATATAACAATAGCAACACAGGAACATCCCATAGTGCCAAAGATAGAATAATTGAAGGGAAAAAAGAATTTTATTAAACAAAAGAGTTTGTATTTGATTCCAGGTTAGGTAGTTACCTGGATTATGAACATTTCCAATGATGCTTTTGATCTTTAAAGTAAAAGAAAATGGGATTCCCAAGGGCTACTCTACAGATTGGCAGATTGTAGAAATTGAGGCAATTGTAGAAATAAATATTTCTATACCTGTTCTAAGAGGTTCTGATTTGGTGGGTGGCAGAAGAGCCTAGGAACCTGTGTTTTTAATAAGCTCTCCAGGCATTCTGTCAGACAGCCAGGCTTCAGAATCACTGGGCTAGAAAGATGATCTCAAGCAGTCCCCTCTGGGGACTGGGCTCTGGTTCACTGATTCTCTTAATAGACACACACACCTTATAACATGATTTCTTGCAAACACACACATCTAACATTTTTCCCCAGCAGAAAAAGATAACTGTACTACAAGATAGAGGCACATTTTTCTAATCTGGTATATCTCAGAACAACATAGCTCTAATACAAATCTGCTAACAGGTGGAATTACACTCACTAAAAACTGAGTAATATCTATGAAGATTCCTAAGAATACACAGGAATACTCAACCATATGTTGACTAGCTCTCAGTGTATTTACAGTACATTTTTTTGTGTCAGATCCAATTAGAAGGTATATACCTAACATATATACTACTGATGCTAATAATAGTTATTAATAATTATAAAATAATGAAGTCACATATAATATTAGGTGACTTTCTTATTTTGCCAGCATGATGGAATAGAATCCAAGGTGTTGGATTCCACATTTCCAGGAAGCATGGTAACTGAAATTGGAATCACTGCTCTGTCTCTCCAGACTGTGCTGAGCTGAATGAAAATGGTCCCCATAGGCTCATATGCTTCAATGCTTGGTCCTCCATTGGTATAAGTATTTGGGAAAGATTTGAAGATATGGTCTTCTGGGCTTTCAAAAGTTCAAACTATCCCCACTGTATTTCTCTCTGCCTTGTGCTTTCCAATCATAGATGTGAGTCCATAACTGTTTTAGCCAAGATAGCTTTGTGCTGTCCTCATAACTCTAAGCCTCTGAAACAGGCTTGGAGTTAACTGCTAATGAAACAATTAAATGCTTTTTTTTATAAATTGCCTTGGATGTGAATTTTTGTAACTTAGCTACCACTATTTACTGGGTATAGGAAAGCAGACCCATTAGGCACTTGAGTGAAGGCTGATCTACATTCTTTACAAATCACTACAGGGCATGTGGTCTTAGAACTGGATGAATAGCATTTAGTTTATTATGAGAAAGAGAGAACCTGCTGAAATTTGAATCACAGCCTCAGTGGTTCCACCAACCTTATGGAAAAATTGGTATGAGTCAAGCTATTAGAAACTCCACAAGACCACATCCCTCATTTGATTTTATTCCTTGAGTTTACCATTCTGCCAGGACAGCAACTGTACTGGCTAGTTTTGTGTGTCAACTTGACACAGGCTGCAGTTATCACAGAGAAGGGAGCTTCAGTTGGGGAAATGCCTCCATGAGACCCAGCTGTGGGGCATTTTCACAATTAGTAATCAGGGTGTAGGGCCCCTTGTGGGTGGTGCCATCCCTGGGCTGGAAGTCTTGAGTTCTATATGAGAGCAGGCTGAGTAAGTCAAGAAAAGCAAGCCAGTAAGGAACATCCCTCCATGGCCTCTGCATCAGCTCCTGCTTCCTGACCTGCTTGAGTTTCAGTCCTGACTTCCTTGGTGATAAACAGCAATATGGAAGTAAGCCAAATAAACCCTTTCCTCTACAACTTGCTTCATGGTCATGATGTTTGTGCAGAAATAGAAACCCTGACTAAGACAGCAACCCAATTATTTGCTCAGCATCATGGAATTTAGAGATAGGCATATTTTGATTCAAACACTGCCACCGATGTGCCATGGATATATAATAATGACCAAGTGACTTTGTATCTCTGAATTTCAATTTTCCTGTCTTTCACAATAGTCTTCTTCCTAGGATTCTTGAAGTGTGTATGTGTGAGTGTGTGTGAGTGTGTGTGAGTGTATATGTGTGAGTGTGTGTGTGTGAGTGTGTGAGTGTGTGTGTGTATGTGAGTGTGAGTGTGTGTGTGTATGTGTGTGTGTGAGTAAAAAACATGTAATAACTCACCCTTTGCAGATAGTCAGAAGATAATAAAACTTCTACCATTTAAGTCTTTTATTGGATGTGATGATACCCGAAATCCTACCAGACTGATAAAATATATCCTATTTTGAAAAAATCTTCGGAAATTTTATATATGGATATATCAGTGAAGATATTTTATGGAAATTTGACCTAAATCATTTAACTTCAGTGTTTAGCTATCCTTTACTACTCATTGATTGGTGAGATTAAAAGTATGTCGCTATCTTCCATTATAAGAATTCTTCCTGATCTTGACAGATGGTTTATAGCACTTGCTGCTTTTAAGGGGACCAAGATCCATTTCCCAGCAGCCAAATAGTAATAGCTTACTGCTGTCTTTGACTCCACGTACAAGGAATGGAATTCCCTCTTCTGCCCCTGTAAACACCAGCTACACACAAATGGCACACACATACATATATGCAGGCAAAACATTCATAAACATAGAATAATTTTAAACTTTTTAAAATAATTCTTCAAAATACAAAAGACAATTAACTTATTTACACTATTCTCTTGATTATCAATATCCCATTTGTATAAACCCCAAGAATATTTATTCTGTATTTTCTTTTTCCTCAAGATATACAAATTCTACTGAGAAAGAAGACCCTTACCCAGTTATATAATTGTATTGCTTTTCACTGTGAACCAGATATTGTAACTAAAGCTCTCTTTTTTATATAAAAGTACGTAATATCCACCTTTCCTAAAATAATAGAAGAGCATTCTGCTCTGCCCCAAATTTATGCTCATTTCTTCCAAATAATTAATAATTAATATTAATACAATAAAACTGTTCCTTTCTCACCCTTAATTGCTAAGAGGCCAATGAAAAATTCAACTTTGAACTTTAGATATAGCACTTCTTTTCCCGGATATCATTGGTTAGTTACCTCTCCATGTAGATGACTTTCAGGAAATGAAATAAAGACTACATTATTTATCAATGGTGGATAATATTTCAATAGCTACCATTAGATGTGGAAGATACCTTTCTTGAGACAGATATGTCCTTTAGAGAGAACTAGATGCCAATCCCCTACCCTAAATATCGAGAGAGATGGCCGAAGAGAATAGTGATACCATTTTATGACTGATTTATACTTTTCAGGAGAAGGAAGAGAAAATAGTACAGGGGATTAAATGAGGAGGGGAAATAGGAATGGAAGGAGGAAAGTATTGGAGAAAGAGGAGGGTAGGGAATGGGGAGGTGATGTAAATGAAGGGGAGAGGTGGGAGTATAGGAGGTAGCAATGGGTCTTCCATCAATTATTCTAGTTGGACTTTAATTACGTTGACTCCATGCTTATGCTACTAATAGAAAATTGAGCTCTTGTTCTCTCCAGTACTGTGCTTGTCTTCCAAATAGCAAAGCAAAACAATGTCATGCAGAAACCATAAATCTAGCTGAGAAGAAAGTCCCAACTGACAGCTTTCATTCAGTGCTGCTTAAAAAGAGAAAAATATTAACTTCTCTATACCATCATATTAATCTCTGTCTCTATTGCCCTTTTGCATTTTCATCATCCTCAACTTTTATTTGGTGCTAGACACTGCAGCATCTTTCCCTCATGAAGGGCACCAGGCAGACAGCAATCTTAATTAGGTTTCTGTTGGTGTGATTAAGCACCATGACAAGAAGAAAGGTGGGGAGGAAATGTTTATTTGCCTTACACTTTCCCATTACATTCCATCAAAAAGGATGTCAGGGAAGGAACTCAAAGAGGGGAGACCACAGCATGAGTCATCTTCATGAGTGGCAGCTACCACTGCAATGATTGGAGCTGGAGAGTAGATATGGGGATCTGAATCATTGTATCCTGGGTATCAGAACCCAAATTTTTCCCATGGTATGTATAAGCAGAGTTCAAGACAGATGCAAGTATAAAGTCTAAATTTCATTGTAATTGCGTTCATGATAAAGCTTGTTCCCATATGTACCAGTGATAAATAACAGCAATGAGCTAGCATGTTCTCCTATTTATAACAAAATAAAACCTAGGTCCCAGATTTCGGCTGGGTGGCTTAAGTTTCAGCAGTTCATGGTGGCTCTTATATTAGTTCTCAAGCCACTTTTACTCTGATACCTTCATTTCTCTCTCTCTTCCCTTCCCACATGAAGCAAAAGTCAAATTAAACACCTTTCCTAACCTTACCCATAGCTCCTGGAAGCCCAAACTGCCACCTAAAGAGGAAAGGACTCAAGAAAAAGCTTTGCACAAGGATTGCATAAAGAACCTCTCCAGGTGAGTGAAAATGCATGCCACCTACCATTTCCTCAGAAACCACCTTTCTTCTGACTTCCCATACTCCTCAGTTGGGAGCATTACATCTTAGCTCTTGTACTATATTATAGCAGCTTTAAAATTACAAAGAACCATTAAAGTGAGGCCATGAATTTATTAGCCTGAATGCCCTCAACTATCCTATAACAGCCTTATGTGTGGGCACCATGTCTTAGATCATTTTTCCAATCTCCACAAACTTATGAAAATGGGCTTCTCTACTTGCAATGTGAGCTCAGATATCCCTATAAGACGTACCTACCAACTGAAAAGGCCCATGCATGCAGTCAGTTTAGGCACCCTTGGATACTTGCTCTCTGCAATGAGAATACTTTGGGGTTGACAACTTTTGGACAAGAGTTTCTGACAGTCTAAACTCACAGTGAGTATCTTGTACTTCTCTTGGGTAATTTAAGAACAGAATATGAAGCTGAATTTTTCAGCCTTTGACAAGTATTTATTCCATCTAACCATTCTTAGCACTTTTATCCTTATCTTTTCTCTTGAATAATTGAATAGAAGGTCAAAACACCTTCTTGCACTGTAACCTTTGATAAGGAATTATTAAATATGGTAGGGGTTGGTTTTTTATTTGTTTTTTGTTTTTAGTTTTCATTTGTGTTTGTTTGTTTGTTTGTTTGTTTTTCCTGTCTCTGCACAGAAAGAGCAGCCTATCAGTCAGCTGACAGTCTAGTTTATGAACTTGACTTATATGAAGATGTGTAGATGAGAAAACAAGAGATTTGTAGATGACATATAAGCTTCCAGGTCACGAACATGAGAAGTCTGTTTCATGACAAACTTGATGGGGAAAACTAGAAAATTCTGTCTGTGGCCTAACAAAGGAGGCAGGTCAGGAAGTAGCCTTTCCTACACATTCATGTGCAGTGGGTAACATCATCTTTCTGTAACATTCTACTTAGAGCATGCTATCTAGCATATTTCAGTCAATTTATTAAACATTTCAATCCTTTTTTTTTTCATGTCTGTTCCTGAATCCACCAAGTATATCCAACAAACACACATAGATACATCCATTTCTAAAATGTCTATTTTATTGACCCAATGAAAAACTAAGACCTAAGCTTCATTCCTGTGAAATACAGCCTGGTATTTTTCTTTTAACAGAGTAGGTCTCTGTTATATATTGCCCCAATAAAATAAAATTTAAGACAGAAAAACACACCAAAGATATAACTTGAGATGGGCTAAAAACCTGACAAGGTCAACTACTCTCACAGTTTCTGTCCCCAGCTTATAGACATCAGAGCTCAAGCTACCAATTTATCTATATGCCACAGAATAAAAGTATTTTAAACAAAAATTGATTAGTCGTCATATAATCTAATGCCCTTATCCTTCATACTATAAAAACCCAGAAGGCTAGATAATTTAAAGTATTTTTCTATGTAACCCAATCTAGCATGAAGGCTTCCTAATTTATAGCATAGTTTAATACATAAAATGTTAATGATCAGATGGTTTTTCCTCTGTTAACTTGTCTCTTAATAATTGTTTGACTATAATTATAAGTTTCAACTTGGTTCTTTCTATTACTCTACTTTACCCATCAGAGAAGTAAACAATGTATTTAGTATTCATTGTTACTTGTTACACAAAATCTCCCAAAACTTTCCACATTAGCTTAGACCAATGTTCCATGGCAAGATACAGAGCTAGAAATCTACCCCGTAGCTCTGTGCATTCACTTTGATGTTTCCTACCAACTCACAAGCAGAATGTTGAAAGGCACCCTGTAATTAACTGTTATTTCTCAATGTCATTATTACCTTTAAAATACTCTCCAATTTCAGAGGTTCCAAATTGGGCAGTCCAATATATATGCATGTGTGTATATATACACACATATACACACATTAGTATATTACTAATATATAGTATATATATTACTATACTAGTAATATACTAATATAATATTATATTATATCATATATTATATTATATCTAGTATATTAGTAATTAGTAATATACTAATAGTAATATAATATAGTAATATATACTATACTAGTATATATTACTATATTATATATATATATATTACTCACAGTTTCTGTCCCCAGCTTATAGACATCAGAGCTCAAGCTACCAATTTACCTATATGCCACAGAATAAAAATATTTTAAACAAAAATTGATTAGTCGTCATATAATCTAATGCCCTTATCCTTCATATTATAAAAACCCAGAAGGCTAGATAATTTAAAGTATTTATATATGTACTATATATATATTACTATATATAGTAGTATAAACATATACATATGTATGTGTGTATATGTGTGTATCCTCAAATTATAAAATGAAACCATGTATGACTTAGAATATTTCTCAGAGCTCACCCTGCCCATCTATCTTCCTCCCAGCCAACCTTTCTGCTGTAGCTCTGACCATCTCCTTCTCTCTTCATAGGCTCCATAGAATTCGGTGGACACATTAGCATATTAGGGGGAAGCAGGTAGACACTCAATAAATGTTTCTGTCTGCTCTATTCCTTCTGATTACACCCAGCATCTTTACTTTCCACTCAGATTGAACGCAGAGTAATCACACCACTCCTCAACAACATCAGGTTCAAGAGGCAACTCTGTTCACCTCTGACTGGCATTAACTCCCCTTCTCAGCCTTAGGAGTAACTTTTCACTTCACGCTCTGACCGTCTGAGGCCATTCCTCCTTCTCTACATGATCTATGCTCAGTTTCTGCCCTCCTCATATTTTTAAAAACTTTCCAAGGAACCTCCAGTTCTCATATTAAAAATAAGTTGCTTATGGGTCTGTGCTATAGGCAGTTACTAGTCAAACTTTCTCACCAGGTTCCTCACCAGTATAGATAAAGTTTCTAGGGGGACATTTTTCCAATTTGGGGTCAGTTGCTTATTCTCTGCCTTACCTTTGTTCTCTGTGACCTGCAAAAACCTAACTCTTAGATTTCTAATAGGATGGTAATTTCAGAAAAATGGCAAAAAGAAATTAATAGAATAATGGACCAGTTCGGACTCTATGGACCTCTAGGTCCCAGAAGAGCATCTCCTCAACACGAGCCCATCCCTCTCTGCCAGGCAGAAGTCTTTAGAGTACCCCTTCCTTATCCCAGTCCAGGGCATTTTGCTGCCTGCTCGCTAGCCCTTCCTCCTTTGTCTCTTCTCTGTGAAATGGTCTCAATGTATAATCACCAGTGGAGGGGATGTCAGCAAATACTTAATACTTACATCTCACCATAGAACTTCCAGTACAACTAGTCAATAATGGGACTGGATCTGCATACCTTTTCTATACTCGACGGTACAAAGTTCTCTTTGCACCTCTGGCTGCGACAGTTGCTTCCTTAGATGCTTAGGTGCATTCCCGTGACTGATCTAGTTTATTCTCACTTTCCAGCTGTCAAACTACCCTTTTCCTTTGCCAGGGACCCCCAGCCTTCAGATCTTTCATAAGAATGGTGCTCAATACCCATCCAGTGTCAGCCTCAGTGTCACCCATTGTGAATAGTCTTTTCTGGTTTCCTTCTCTAAAATGCTTTCTCATGATACCGACTCACCCTTATGTTCTCTCATTCTATTTGCCACAACACATGACCCCAGGATATTACTGAATGTCTACATTTTGCTTAGTTTGAATTGATTGTTTCTGCACTTAGGGCAAAATCACTCCAGAAAAAAAAAATTACTTCTCTGGTCATTGTTGCACTCCTGGGACCTAGGACATTGTCTGGAATATAGTCTGTGCTCAACAAATTGGAGTTACTGAATGAATGAATGAATAAACAAACTAAAACTCAGTTAGCTATTTAAGGCAATGTTATTTCATACTTTGTATCAACAATAATTCCCAAATAAATAAAATCTGCCTTTGTGTTCTTTAATAAGCTTGGTGATTCCATTCCCAAACTCCTCCATGACTCCTACCCCTACCCATCTACCTATCCAACATAGTATAAGTCAAATCTCATGTTTGCCATAGATTCTTATCCAACTTCTCTTCTCAAAATCACCTTTTCTTTATTATTATTCTTCCCTGTAATAATTACCATTGTCATTCAAATATCTGTTAATGTTATCCTAGTACTATGATGCAGTATCTCTTATATTACTATCTTGAAATATTTTTCACTATAGCTAACAAAACTCTTATAGATATAAAAGTTAACTCTTTATTTTCCTAGCTTTTCAAATGGTTAGAATAAAGGAAAGTTGACCTGACTATCACATACTTCATACCATTGAAGTACATGATAATAGACAGTGTTACGAAACTCCACTAGTCATGGAAAGATCCAGAAAGATAATGGAACAATTAACCCAGAAGCAGTGGCCTGGAGATGGTTCTTCACATCAGAGAACAGAACTGTTCATAGGCCTTAAATCATTCTCTTCAGTCTACTATCTCAAATATAGATAGAATTAATGGTGGCAATCACTATTAAACCTTCAATTCAACACATTAGATTTAAAATATTCAAATTTTTGCACTGCTGGGAAATATTAAAAACTACTGAAAGTTCAATAGCTTAGCTCTTTCTTGACTGTGTGTATGTCTGTGTGTGTGTGTGTGTGTGTGTGTGTGTGTGTGTGTGTGTTTAATCTGTCCAAATTGACTAAGTATTATTTGGATCTCATAGAACTGCTATACTAAATGAGATTGCCAAGATAGAAATCCATTGAAAACTATAATTAACCATGCAAATATGGGATCGGATTTGAATTGTGTAATAAGTTGAAGTTTTCACCATCTCATGTTCCCTCCTCTACCCTCCCTCTTCTAGGCCCTCTTCCGCAATTTGAGATATTTTTCCTATTAGGATAATGGGATGGATAAAGGGGAAGAAGGAGAAGAAAATCAAATGATGACAGCAATAATGACATAATGGTGCTATTTAATAAGTACTTACTATGTGCCGTAAATACCATTTTAACCTTCACAATCAAGCCTTAGGGAAGTGGTTCAAGATCATACAGAGATAACCAATGAGATGCAGACAGACTTGGAATCTGGACAGTCTGAGACTACAATAGGGTGCTTTCTGCATCCTCACCTTCAGATCTGATTCATAGCATCCAATATTTCTCCCAAACTGAGATCCAAATTTGGGAAAGAGGAAGGGAGGGAAAGGATAGGATAGGGTAGGGAAGGACAGGGCAGGGAAGGGAGTTCTTCCTGGATAAGGCTGTGATGAGACCTACCTGTCCAAATAAAACTCGGCTAGCCTTTTCTCATTTCTCTGAGCCTGGGGAGAGCACAGAGTTAGAGCCCATAGGGTAGAAGACAAAACTATGTCCATAACCCTCTCAGAGGCAGATGCTCCAGACTTCCTGCACAGTGAGAATAAATAAACAACTCTTCTTCTAAAAGAATTACAGTTTTAAAAATCTCCACAGGTTCCTTTTTTATCTCTCATAGTTGTAGATGACCCTTGACAGAGATGATTTACCAGTCAGCCTCTCAGAAAGACATCACATCTGCCCCATTTCCCTTCCCTATCTCCAGTGCCAAACAAATAAACTAAAAGTGACTGTCTAGTGGTCTGGCTTAAGGAAGCTGCCTGGAAGTTGTTACACTCTGATTACCACCTAAGGCTTCTATAAAGTAAAGGTAAATCAGCATGGCAAATACTGACCAGCAGTTCTTGGAACCTGATTCCTTTCCTTTACAGGTTCCTTTGCATTTTCCTGTCTCCTTTGCAGTTAGGAGAGGCTGTGTGATGGATTTGGTGAAGTGATGGGTACCATTTCCAGACTTGGCCCATATAGACTCTCAAGTGCGATCTTCCCTATCAGCTAGCTTTAGCAGGATAATAAGCCTCCCCCATTTAATGGTTCAAAACACCAAACACTGATCATTGTAAGCATTTGGTAGGTAGCCTATGTGATTGTAGTCTGAACTTGCCTTTCTGAGGCTTTACATACATGCCTGGCAATTAGCCCAAAGCCAGATGAAATGATGAAAGCAATGTATCCCTGAGTTGTCCTAGTGTGGAAGGTCACTCTGCTTGCCTGTGTTACTCAGCAGGAACTAGGCACAGAGCTGAAGAGGATTAAAACTGGAATGACCAGTTTTGGTGGTGTGTATCAGGAGTATTCCCATGATACCTTCCCAACGGCCTCTTTAGTTTGAGTACTTTCTATATACTAGACTTATTGGCTTAATGATTTAATCACAGTAAATTACTTGTCTTTCAAAGTTAGTTCATGATAAAAAGTAATACCGTTATAAACACTGTTATATTTTATACATGAGAACTTAACTTATCCAAGGGTACACAGCCAGTCAGCTAGTGAGTAGCAAAATTAGGATTCACACCCAAGCTCTGTCTCTAAAGCCACACTGCAACTGAAGAATCTACACATTGTGTGTGTGTGTGTGTGTGTGCACGCGCGCGCACCTTGAACAGTTATATACCAGTTGAACACATATTTTTACTTACTAATAGACTATTATATTCTGCATCTTAGATTGCTTACTTTCAAATTTTCTTGGGCACAAAAGCCAAACCTATATAGCAATCATACTTCAATCTCTTTCGTACAAAATTTGTTTCAGAATCTGGGCTGGCTGAATACTGGATTCAATACTGGATTCAAGCAGGCAAAAAAGACATATCAAGATGGACTATGCTTTTATGAGGTTAAATATTGTGAATTTTTTGAGTCTTTATGTAACAGAGAACCAAATCTCTTGAGCAACACACTGTGGAAAGATTGCTTCAGATGACTATGGATGCTGGAAATCAACACTGACACCTGAAGAAGGGTAACGGTGTCCCTCTTGCCATGTCTCTAGTCAACAGAGAGGATAACTGTTTATGGCCACCAAGCACAGGGGCCTCACAGTCAGGGGAGGTCTCAGCTGGAGAGACTCACCCTATGCCCATATCACTAGGTTCCCAGTGGACATAATACAATTCCTCTGGTTTGCATGGTCTCAAATAAATCTTACTTAAAAATTTAAATATCCTTAGAAGTAAGATCCCTCAAACACAAAACAATTGATTTTTTCATGTCTTTCAAGTAGATGAGCGTTCAGAGCACAAAATTCAATTTGATTTAGGGAAAATAAAATATAATAGATTTTGTACACTTCAGTGATATAGATTAATATTCTTTGCCCATAAATTTAAACCATTGAATATAAATATCACCTGTGTCACATAGGCCAGTCTACTCAATAGTTGATTAGATGTTTAAAACCATAGTTTTCCATCACGCAGAATACACACAGCACAAGATTTAAAATGTACATTTGAGCATCATTAAATAAATTCACAGTGCTGTGCAAGCTTCAAGCTTAAAACCAGTTTGCTTACACTATTTGCCAAAGTGGTGAGAAAGGAAACCTTTCAGTTGTTTTATGCATAGAGAGCAGCTCATTAGAAATGGTCACATTCTTTTTAACTCTTTACACAAAGCTGTTTTGATGTTTAGACATATCAAATGATAATGTTTATTTTAGAGTATATGGCCATATCAGTAACTTATATTTGGGATTCATTGTCCTTTATTTTCTAAAATATTTTTTAAACAATTACAAAGGAAAAAAAAACTATGAAACAGCCCTAAAATATGCTACTTGAAACAAGGTCAGATAACTGGTAGAGAAAAAATTCTAAAAACTCACCTGTCCAGGAAAGGTAGAAGTTAAAGTAGCCATGCAAATGAAAGAAAGATCATCTGCTGTCTTCACTTATGTTGGACCCAGGTGAGTCTGTGATCATATGAGGTAGTGTGACTTTGAGTAACTCTTGTGCGATTTATTAAACAATCTGAGGCTCATGCAAGACATTGCTGGACCATGAATTGAATCTACCTTGATAGACAAGACTGGTGAATATTGGTACTGCTGTCACAGGATCCCTCCTCATTCCCCTTCTCTCCAATTTTCTCTCTCCAGCATTCTAAGATTGGAGAGTGTGTGGTTTCCTGACTTCAGATTAACATTCATATTTATCAATCCACTCCTATTAATCTCTTCTTTCCTAATGAGGCAGGAAACCCAGGCAGACTCTGGATCTCAAGAGATTTATTTCCATACCATTATCCACATCAAAAAGCATTTATTTAACATCCAATTATAGACCATGCAGTGGAAACCTTCATCTCTGCATGAAGAGAACCATATAGACATAAACCCAAGCCTCTAAGTGTTCCTAATGTATGCAAAAGCACGTGAGGGGAGGTTATAGCCTGATGCCCAAACTCTGCCTGTCTAAGGACACGGTGAATAAAGGTAACTCAAGAAACTCATACAATTCTACAAACAAAACAAATTCTCACTTATCTTACTTTTAAGGACACCTGATATAACTGTAGACAAGACTTAATCAGCACACACTTCCCACTCAGAGTCACGTTTTTATTACAATCCAAGAGGCCTAATTTCACACATGGAGTAGAACCTGGATAATTTAGCCTACCCAAATAGACTTCAAAGTCATGGAAGGATGCTTTTCAAAAATGGAATAAATCTTATCTTGACAATATCGGAAGAGCTGGTGATCAGTAGCGAACGCCTAGTTCATAAGTGAAAGAGAGCCAGATCAGCATTTACATCATGTACCAAGGGGACTGACCTCCAAAGAAGAGTAGTGTGGCCCTGGCTGCCAAACAATGACTGCCAGTAGTGGTACCCATCTGTCTAGGACTCTTTATCACTAGAGGAGAGTGTTAGCCTCCAAGCATGGCCTCATCAAACTTGTGGAATTTTTTTTAATTAAAATATAATTACATTATTTTCTTTCTCTTCACACTCTCTTATGTACCCACCTTGCTATCTCTTATGTATTCTTTTATGTCATTGTTATTGCTCTGTGCATATGAGTGCATGTCTATGTGTGTTTATATACATATATATGTATATATATACATACACATATATACATATATATTCAAAAATGGAATATATATATATATATATATATATATATATATATATGAAATGCCCACCTACTCAGTTCACTCAGTGTTACTTGTATGTATGTGGTTTCAGTGCTGACCACTTGGTACAGGGTTCCTGAATGATGAGAATGAGGAAAATCTGTAGTTTTCTGCAGTCAAACTAATCATGAGTGAGACTTGCTATAAAAAGACTTGTAAGCTGATTGAACAGAAAACGCATTAGCTTCTCTGAGTATCACTTTTGTCTGTAAGATCAAGATTATGATTCTCAACCACAGTTCTGTCTTTATAACTTTATGAAGTATGTTAGAAAGTATCTGAGATATCACAGACTTCTAGTAATTTGATTGTTTTCTTACTTAGGTAGTTCCCATAGGTGTTTGTAAAACGGAAGTTATGGACATGAAATCTTTAAGGTGTGTTTGAATTCTAGAACACTTTAATTAAACATCTTTTTACTTGTTTACTTACTATGTTTGGGCACATGTATATGTGTGCACATATATTTCACAGTGTAAGCAAGGGTAGAGCTCTGAGAATAACTTAGAGAAGTTGACTCTTTATTCTACCACGTGGGTTTCAAAGATTAAGTTCAAGTAGTCAAAGATAGCTTGGCAGAAAGTACCTATATTCACTGAGCTATTTCACATACACCTATACCTCAAACATGTATATACTCTTACACATACTAATATCATACATGCACACACAGAAACACTTGCAAATAAAATAAAATATGAAATAACTGCCAAAAAATAATAACCAAAACCAAAAAAACTTAATAAGATGGTAAAAATTTGAATATATGTTTCTCCAAAGAAGATGTAGAAATGACCAATATCTATCTTAAAACATGATTCAACATCAAGCAAATGAGATGATTCAGTGGCTAAAGGTGGTTTCTTACATCTCTGTAGCCCTGAGTTCCATCTCATAGATCAAAGAGAAAACCTATTCCTGTAAGCTGTCGTCTGACCTTCACACAGGCACCATTGTACATGAATGCACACATGCATGTGTATATGTGTATGTGAAAAAATAATTAAAAAATATAACTCTAAAACTTAGTAAAAAAGATGTTCAATGTCATTAATCACAGAATTAAATCTACAACTAAATATCTTCTCACACTTATCAGAATGGCTATTATTAAAAATATAAAGAAATTCTGCTGCACAATTTGTTGTTGATTGGTTGGTTGGTTGGTTGGCTGGTTGGTTAGTTGGTTGGTTGATTGACTAGTTTGTCCTGTTGGGTATCAAACCCAAGGCCTTGATCATGCTAAGCAATGTTCTACCACATACACAGCTCTTTGGTACACTGTAAATAGATATATAAAATACTACAGGATTTTATACTATGGAAAACAGTAGAGAGATTCTTCAAAGGCTAAAAACTAAATTAGCATATAATCCAAAAAAATGTCATTGCTTGGTATGTATTTTCAAAAATAAAATCAAGATCTGGAAGAAAAACTCTATATCCATGTTCCTTCAACAGAATATAGAAAGAAAGGCAATTAACCATCAACAAATGGACATATAAAATATAATGGGGATATACAGTTGATAGAATATTACTCGGCTTTTAAAAATAAGGTAATTCTATAATTTCTGAAAGAAAGTATATTAAGTGAAATAGTCCAGACACGGACAGATATACATTGCATGCCTCTGTCCATAGGAAGCAAGATAAAACTCACAGGAAAAGAGAACACCATGATGGGGTTGAGGAAGTAGGGAGCCATCATGCAAAGAACTTAAGGTTTTCCTTATGTCAATGAATAAATTCCAGAGATCGTGTACACAGCCTGCTGCTAGCTGCTAAAATAGAACATGTTAGAAGTGTAAAAATCAAGTTCTGAATTGATATACTACTACCTCCAAAAGATCCAAGAAACATTGGAAGGTATTGTGTGTTTCAATGATTAAGAAGATGGCATTATAATAATGTCTTTTGGCCAATCTCAAATTGGAAAGAGTAGACATATATGCAGTTCTTTGTGTATCAATTATACCTCAATAAAGCCATTTTTAAAAATCAAAGAAATTATGACCAGAATGTTGTGCATTTATGGGGTACCATGTGCTCTTGTGGTGCATTTAGAGTGCTTAAGTCAAGCAATGAACCTATGCGTCACTTTGCTTAACCATTATTGTTCATGGTGAAAAAGCTGCAAGTGATTCTCATAGCTATCTTGAAATACACAATTATTACTGAAAATCTTTTAGGAAGGTTATGTGCCCTTGAGGAGATTACACGCCAACCTTGATGTCTGTCCTTCGCATCCTAAGATGCCAAGCTTTTATAGGCATTTGCTTTTGGGGTCCTTGACATCATAACAAAACCTGGTCTGTTCAATGTGTCTTTTACATAAAGGTCAGGAAGAAAAATTGTTCTTTGGCCCAAGTGCAAACAAGAAATTGTTTATGCCACTTATCTAGCTATATAACTCCAACATAGAAGCTAAGCAAATCATTCTCCTTTCTTTCTCTTTTTCTCTTTTCATATGTCTGTGTGGACTGACATCTGCCTGCACACTTTGCAAGGTCTAGGAGATCAATGCTTCATTGTTCTCCCTCAATTAGCTTACTTAGTATTGACTCATTCTACAGGCAAACAATAAAGTCTGCCAGCACATGATTTTATTTGTAGTGAAATGGTCTTATGCTTGTTAAATTTCCATGTGAATTCCTCATAGACTGGAGTACAGTGTCACATAAATCTGATTTCCTTGTGTCTTTGTCCTAGAAGCTATTACAGGAGGGTCCAAAAGCCAGTGCTTGCTTATGGGGTGGTCAAAGAGGATTAGGTTAACCTAAAGTTCTCTCTCTAAAGATCTGTAGAAGGATGATAAGGAAACTAAATTTCAGATTTAATATGAGAGTTAGTTAGCATAGTGTATATTAAGCACATGAGTTCACCTGTGCAGTAAACATATAGTATAAGTGTAGCATCATGGGAGTTTATCAAAACTGGAATCACTTGGTCATCTTGTCAGAGAACTCATTTAACTAAAGAAAGCATCATTAAGGTACTTCATAACTCAAAGAGTCTGTCATCAGAACTCCCAAGTATGTTTCTCAAGAAGGGTTCTTTAAGTTCCCACTCCCTACTGTTGGGCATTTCATCTAAGGTCCCTCCCTTTGAGTGCTGAGAGTCAATCATCACCCAGGTCTCTGGTAAATTCTGGAGGGTCCCCCCAACCTCCTATCTCCTGAGATTACCTGTTTCTTTCTGCTGGCCTTCAGGATTTTAGCCCTTTTCCCTCACCTAGTACCAGATCAGGTTCCTCTCCTCCCCCACTTCTTATCCCCATCCATTTTCCCTCCCATGTCCCTCCCTCCCTCCTCACTTCTCATTGCTTTCTTTTCCCTCCCAAGTGGGACTGAGGAATCCTCACTTGGGCACTTCAGCTTGTTGAACTTTTTGAGTTCTGTGGACTGTATCTTGGGTATTCTGTATTTAACATCCACTTATTAGTGAGTACACACAATGCATGTCCTTTTGGGTCTGAGTTACCTCACTCAGGATGATATTTTCTAGTTCCATCCATTTGCCTGCAAAACTCAGGATGTCCTCACTCTTAATAGCTGAGTAGTATTCCATTGTGTAAATGAACCACATTTTCTGTGTCCATTCTTCTGTTGTGGGACATCTGGGTTGTTTCCAGCTTCTGGAATATCACAAACAAGCCACTATGAACATAGTAGAACACGTGCCTCTGTGGCATGGTGGGGCATCTTTTGGGTATCTCCCCAAGAGTGGTATAACTGGGTCTTCAGGTGGATCTATTTCCATTTTTCTGAGGAACAAGGCATCAAATGAGGGAGAGGGAGGCTATCCCACAGTCACAACTCTGACCCATAATTGTTCCAGTCTGAAAGAATTACAGGGATGGAAATGTAGAGGAGCTTGAGGAAAAGAAGGTCCAGTGACAGGCCCAAAGAGGGATCCAGCTCAAGGGGAGGTCCCAAGGCCTGATACTATTACTGAGACAACGGAGCACTCACAAAAAGGGACCTATCATGACTACCCTGTGAAAGACCGAACAAGCAGCTGAAAGAGTCAGATGTCAGATGCAGATATTTGCACCCAACCAATGGACAGAAGCAGTTAACCCCTGTTGTTGAATTAGGGAAAGACTGAAAGAAGCTGAGGAGGAGGGTGACCCTGTAGGAGGACCAGCAGTCTCAATTAATCTAGATCCCCGCCCCTGAGGTCTCTCAAACACTGGACCACCAAACAGGCAGCATACTCCAGCTGATATGAGACCACCAACACACATACAGTAGAGGACTTCCAGGTCTGTGTTCATTCAGAGATGATGCACCTAACCTTCAAGAGACTGAAGGCCCCAGGGAGTTTAGAGGTCAAGTGCCGTGGGGGGTGGGGACATCCACATGGAGACAGGGGTATGTGGAGGAGGTATGAGATGTGGAGCAGTAGGAGGGTGGACTTGGGGGGAGGTATAAAATATGGAGTAATAAATAAATAAATAAATAAATTGTAAAAGGGAAGAAGGGTACTAATTACCTAAGATGACAGCTAACAGTTCCTGTTTTTTGAGACCTAATACCTAGAGATGGGCACTATTATTTTCTCACTGAAGTCTCCTTTAAAGGACAATATGCAACAAAAGAGCATTGTTTCCCTGTCTAGGTCCTGACCATTACATATCTTTTGCTATAGAGCTTGAGAAATAACCACCCGAGTGATGGTTATTCCAGCTAGGCAGATATACCTCTCACAACATTAGACAACAAGCAGAAAACCATAAACTACTTGCAGGGTCTCGGCTTTTTCTTGCAAGCTATTACTTATTTCACTCATGGCTGTTCATTTCCCTAAGTATCCTTAGTACAGAAGAAATGATGACCAGCCCCTCCCTTCCCCATTTCTGAGTCAGCTGCGATTCAAAAATGAAAGGTTTCAACAGGTTTCTGTTTGTACACTTAACCTGTAGCCAGTATTGCTATTGGGAAATGTTATGAAGCCTTTGGGAAGTGGAGGAAGTACATCAGTGGGGGGGGCAGGCTTTGAGGTTTTTATAGCACCACTCTCCTTAATCTTCTCTCCTTCAAGAGTGCAGATACAATGTGATCAGCTAAGCTTTCTGTTGCTGCTGGTATGCCTTCACTGTCTGTTGTCATATCTTCCTTGCCATAATGAACGCTGTCCCTCTGGAACAATAAGCTAAGAGAAACCCTTTCTCCTTTAAAATATTTTTGTCAGAATATTTTATCATACCAATAGAAAGGAAAATTAATACAGAGACCATTTCTTTCCTAACCAGGAATTACTAAAATGTGTCCCACATAAGACTGATCTTAGTGATACAAAATCATACTGATAGATCAACCAAGGATGGGACACTAGGAATTCTATCCCTGATTTGCTGAGCCAAGGGAAATAGATCATGAAAACAGTAAGACACACTGCAATGAGACTCTTCCATGAAACTTCATTCTGTAGAAATTTCCACCATTATGTGACCACAGAACTCTACTTTAATAACCTCTAGATAACAGTCTGCAGCATATATTTTCTATGGGACACATTTTGGAAAACGATTAGGGTGACCATGTCACTAATCGGCCAAACTAGTCACTTCCAATGAAAGGGGAGACATTATCAAACATGTTGAACCATACATGTGGTGTATATAAAAGGCCTTTTCTCCAGAAATAAGGATGTGCAATGGGTAGTGACAAAGCATAGATGTTCCTCTTTTTCAGATCACATGATAGCCATCTTCTTGCTTAGGCCTATTGTAGGCCCTGAGATGAGCTCTGTCTCTAGTCAAGAAGATAAAATTTGAAGAGTCTTATGCCTTGACCCTGCTCTGAATATCTCCTTAGCCAAAACCTTTTGTTTATATCTCAAATCCAATTATTTTCCCACAGCCTTGCTCTGACACCATGCTCGACCCTAAGTTATTACTTTAGGTCTGTACCTCACTGGTCCTTCCTATAGATACTCATCCCAACCTAGATTTCTAAATTCCATCTAGACTGCCCTGAGGCTAGTTCTGTTTTCTTCTGTGTGTTTGCCAATTTCCCATGAGTGTCCACCAGCTTCTAGAATATTCATCGATTGTCTGCTGTTCTCCTGGCCTTTTACCCTTGACTTCTTTGACTTGCATAGGTCTCCTTCATTGTCCATAAATTCCACCATTTGATTATCAAACAGATATTTTTTTAACATACATAATTTCTACCAATATCCTTTGACGATAACTGAGAGGTAAACAAAGTCTCCAGTCAATATTTTATTATTCCTAAGCCTTACATTAAATAAATAGATGAAAAAGATGCCCTGACAGTTAAATCTATTATCAATATCCACATGTCTACTAGTGACATTCACCAGAGACATCTACAGATCCTTTAGTGCACCATTTCCTCATAGATGTTGTCTAGTACAAAAACAGAACTCATAGACAAATAAATAGAGTCTATGAACTGACAACAATCATACTTGATGCATTCATGGTATCTGGTCATGAGAAAGAGCTCTTATAAGTAGCCAACAGCTTTGCTTCCTTTGCTACCTGTTGTATAGCTGTACACCCATGCTGCTCCCTCCGTAATTGAATAGTTAAAATTTTCTAGCTGCATCTCAGAACAAATGGGACAATTGAAAGAGATAAAACATTGGTTCCATTTTTCACAAATGTTCTAAGTAGCTAACGTCACATAAGAGTAACTGAGGTACAATTGAGTCTAATTAGATTATAAGCAGGAAGTGAAAGTAGGAGCTGATAGGTTTCTTTTGACATGCCATTAATAAACAGGAAAAAAGTTAGAATATTCTTTGATGAAAGTATACCTTGGGCACTTTCAGCTACCATTATTCAACTCTCAAAAAGAATACACATAGATTAGTGCATGATGTTCACTGAGCAGACATACAGCATTGGTGACAGTCTAGCATCCATGGTCTATTGTCACAGACTCCCAGAAGGCTGCCAACCTGCCAATAAGTAATAAATCAAAATTTATTGATCAAGTATGTCAAATATATTAATAATATAAAGTAGTATTTATCCAAAGCATGGTTTGCTTTCTAAACATAAAACAAAATCAATGTGATAAAGTACTGCAGGGCCAGTAGCAGAGGAAGGCAGGCTTCTCTGTTAAATGTTCACTATAGTGGGCAATTCCATGCTGAGTGAAAGAGATGAGAAATATTAGTCGCGGGGTCTCCCATGAGGTAGTAGAAGAGATTAGAAAAGAAAAGAAATGGTCTTTAGGAGAGCTTCTCTGGGCCTCTCTCACTGTCCTTGGAGATCCAGTGTTCTGCCATTATTTTATAGGTATAAGACTTTCTGGAAACTACGTGGAAGATCTGTAGACTATAGGGATATTTTCCATTTTTTTTTTACAGTGCTATATCTATATTACTTTCCTCGGAGATACATATAAATATATATACATATATGCAGATATATATATGTATATATATATATATATATATTATTACTTTTCACATCCAACTGTATAACCCTTCCTACCACAGAAATTACAAGAGCTGACTGCCTCGAATGAGCCAGAATAACTCACAGGGAAGACATTATATATCAAATGTCTTATTGATGCTTTCTAGATTTAAAAAGTCATTCTGTGGTTGAATGTCACCTTTCCCCCAATGATCTATACCTCATAATATTAATACCAATTTGAAGGTGGGCTGGGTCCAGGAGAATTCTCTCAACAAGTATAATATAACAAAAATGGTGGGTTGCAACATTTCACTCTAAGTTATAAAAGACTATAACTTATAGTTTGGTCACATTTCCTCAGTCTTCTAATGAACAAAATCACCATCTCAGGAAATGAGATAGGCACGAGAGTAGGCAATATGGGATGTATCAGACCAAGGAAAAACCAAAGCCTGAAGTTCAACAGATTGCAAGGAACCAAATACTACCAATGACCACAGGTGCAAATTCTTTCCCAGTTAACTCCAGGGGTGACTGTAGCCTAAGGAACCCCTTGATTATAGCTTTGTAAATGAGAATGACAAATGAGAAAGTGCAGCTAAGGCATGTCCAAGTTTCTAACCAACAGAAACTGAAATATCACAAGCCATTGTTGTCAACTGTTAAGAGTTTGTGTAATGTGTTCTGTAGACATAGATAAATAATACAACCTGCTTTCCTTTACCCTTTTCCCTCCTTCCTGGTGCTAGAGATGCAAAGCAAGTCAGGGTGACTGTACTCTAACACTAAGCTAAGTCTCCAAGCTCCAAAGAAAATCGGGCTAAAAAAAAAAATTGACTATGTTCTCTTGTTGGTATTCTCTAGTTCTCAGAAGGACTGAAAAGAAAGCTACCTACTCTGATCATTAACAATTGATGGAAGACAGAATAAAGATTTAAAGGATAATGTTTGAGCAAATAACTAATTGAAACGTTGGGATATATCTTATCATAACCTCATCACCTAGTGCAGGGGTTGGGTCATACAACATGCTCAAATTTATTTGCTAAATAAATAACAGGAGTAAATGAAGCTGCTTTCAGTTTGAATAGAACTATGGGACTGGAAGCAATTAGAAAGGAGCTCTGCTGACACCTCCATCAACATGTAACCATTGTAGCTGAGCATCTCTTGGAATTCTAAAGGAAGGCAGAGAATGCTTTTATTGATGCTCAAAATCTGCAACCTTGTGCTTTCCTTTCATTTCATACATGTGGAAAGTCCAACAGCCCAGATTTATGAAACATGTAAATTATAATCTATCTGTCCTTACTTTTTTTCACTTTATAGAACCTAGCTTTTCTTTACAATGTGTTTCTTTAAATAGGAACTCCTCTAGCACCTCCAAGTACTCCAAGGTTTTCATATCACGAACTACTTAATAAAAAGGCTGAAGAGAAAGAGAAACTTCGATCCATCTGCTTTTGAAGGTCTGCTGCCCACTGACTATCAGTCAGAAGGAAAACAAAGTATTCCTGAGTTGTACTGTTCACCGACGGAAGGACAGGTTTCTGTTGCACAGAGCAGGGGAAAAAAAACAAAACAAAGTTTGTTGACAACCTAGAGGTTCCAGAGTTTTGCTGGGATACTGACAGATGTGTCACTTACATGTGCTCTAATAAATGAGATTCTCTAGACAGATATAAAGGAAAGGAAATAAAAAGAAACAAAGAAGGGAGAGGATAAAAAAAGAAGAGGAAGGGAGAGAATTTAAGGAAATATAAATGACAATCAACAAGGAAGACAGGCATGCTAAGGCCGACTGACAGACTGAAAGAGAACTACCTGCTCTGATCATTAACACTAGATGGGAAACAGAATAAAGTTTGAAAAGATAATGTTTGAGCAAACAACTAACTGAAATTCAGGGATATGTCATTATAACCTCATCACCTGGTGCAAGGGCTAGGTCACAGAACATGCTCATAGATCATTCCCAGTGGTCCTTCAGAGTGTGGCAATCTAGTATTATGCCAGTTCCTAGTGGCCCTTCTAAGTGTGGCAATCTTGTTTTATGTCCTCCTTTGGAGTGTGGGTGGAATAATCTAAGATTTAGTTCTTACCCCTTGAAGATAGTAAAGCTGACAGCCTGCCATTTCTGTGAAGGTGTTATACAGGCTGTAACTTCCATGTACTTATAGAATTCCCTCTCTCTTCCATAAATCAAGACACCATGGACATCAGGCAGCACATGGCAAAGGACTAAGAACATCCTCCAGCTAGTAAATAAGTCTTTTGGTCCAACAGAACTCTAGGAACTGACAACCACTGAGGTTAGAAAAGAATTCTTCTCCAAGCAAACTTTCAGAGGAGACTTCTGTCAGGGTTGAAAACCAGTACAACTGGTACAAGTTCCTAAAGCTGTGTCTAGACTCTGATTCGCAGGAATGATAATATAATGAATCATCATATGATAATATTATTGCTGTGGTAATGTGTTGAACAGAAAAAGGAAGCTAACACAAAATTGCAACCCATCTACTTGCCCATTCCAAGTCAGTCCTTGGGGTCCTGAAGTAAGTTTAAAGTTTAAATAGAGGGACACAGATATATGCATCCAAGTAGCTCTGGTCAAAGAATGTTTCCAATCACCACTGACCCATTGTTGTCTGGGCTTCAGTCTCATCCTCAAAGGTGGTCCAACAGGTAATGAGAACTTTGTGAAATGCCTTACTAGGAGACAAGTTCCCCCTCGACAGATACTTTTTTGCCCTCTCAGCATTGACATTGTGAAGAAATTCCCATTTCTTTGGGGTCTTCATTTCAATGATATTCAGATTGAAAGACACGGAATCTCTAAGGAATATCTTTGTTTGTGACGGGCTGTACCTGTCATACAGTACCACAAATGTATCTTGTAATATACTTGTTTTTTCTTAAATTATGAGTAAGTTCCAAAGACTTTAAATATGAACTTTGGAGGTACATGTGAGATAAAATCAACATTTACTCAACACGTATCTGTGGTAAGTAACTAATTAAATACTTTCATGTGTTCTAATTGTATCTTTATAATACTCCAAATAAAAGCAGCACTAGCAGGAAAGAATAAAGTAAGAAAAAGAATAGCTAACATTTACTAAGTGCTCATAAGCCTAGAGCTTAAATACTTTAAATATATCATCTCATTTAATCTTCTAAGTTTTCAATGTGGTAAGCTATAACCATAACTACATTACAGTAATAAAATGAAGGTACAGAGAAGCTAACAACATTGCACAAGGCAACATGACACACAAAACAACAGAGCCATGATTTTTAACCCAGGCAGTCTAGCTCCCTTATATTCGATTCCCACATAAGCCACCACTGTGATTATCCCATTACATTTTGACATCTGTCTCAAGGCTTGCCAGAGACATTTTAATGAGATGAGGTACAGCCACTTTAAATGTAGGCATCACTCCTTAATCTATCCAAGCTCCATATCTTAAAAGCCAAACATTAATTGCTCTTAACCCCTGTAAGGTATCTATGACAACAATACTAAGACTGCATCAAAGTGCTATGAAAGTATAAAACAAAACATACTCTCTGTGCCCTAGATTAAACTCATTCTCAGAGACAATCCCACCTGCCTGGCCTGTATATCGAGACAGGGTCCCAAAAATATTGAACAAGTCACTGACACCAAGACACAACCACACACCGTGGAACAAAAGAGCCAGTCATAGAAAGCAATCACTATAACTGTTCAGCCAGCTGATGCAGATGAAGCATCATCTCCCCTGCCTATACTCAATTGTCCTCCTGCTGCTCTCTGTCCTTGGCTAGCTGCCAATTGACACTCCCATCTGGCATTGGCCTTCTGCAGATATACTGAACACTCTTCAAGGGCAAAAGATTTACATTCCTTCCATAAAATCCATAAAATGCCTACTGGACATCGTTCCTGTGCCATTCCCAGTCTTAGAAGTCACACGTACAGTCTTCATCGAGAAAATAGGAAAGAGAGGGGGAGGGAGGGACGGAGGGAGGGACGGAGGGAGGGAGGGAGAGAGAGAGAGAGAGAGAGAGAGAGAGAGAGAGAGAGAGAGAGAGAGAGCTTCTCTTACAAGTTTGCATATACTAGGTCCTTAAAGAATGCTGGATGAACTAGGAAGAAGTGAACTCACAGCCAGGCAGTGGTGATACACAACTTTAGTCCCAGTACTCAGGAAGAAGAGACAGGTTGATCTCTGAGTTTGAGGTTAGCTTGTTCTACAGAACTACACAGAAAAAAAAACCTGCCTTTAAAGAATGACAAAAAAACAAACAAAAAAAGAAAAGAAAAGAAAGAAAGAGTGTAAGGACAGATGATCAAGTATAAACTCAAACTACTTAAACCATTCTTCTAAGACAAAAGGAAGTAAGATGAAATCAAATAGCCTCCTCATAATAACTCTGTGACAAATTTGGTCATTATCCATGTCTTACAAAGGAAAATGAGGCTCAAATACCAAAACTCAGTCAAAGACATTCCACTAGAGAGATGAACAAAGTTAAATTCCAGTCTGAAACTGTGCGTATAGTTCATACTAACCATGAAATATATTTCTTCCCAGTGTGATACCTGGTTAATAAATAGAAGTTTAAATGGATGGATGGATGGGTGAATAGATGGATAGATAGATGGGTGATACATGGATGGATAGAGAGATGGGTGATACATGGATGGATAGATAGATGGGTGATACATGGATGGATAGAGAGATGGGTGAATGAATAGGTGGATAAATCAATGGATTAGTAGATAAATGGATATATTACACAGATTTATAACAGGACACCAAGTGGCAGATAAAATGTGGTGCCTATTTCTAGATTATTGAGAATAGTAACTCATCATTTCTTTCTCCTTACATCTTACAAATCAATACAATTCCTCAAAGACTGGAGCTGTGGTTTCTTTCATTATGTAGGTAATAGGGAGGTATACTTTTAGAGAGGATCATAGAAATTTGAACAAGGCAGGTGTATCCATGATGGGGTAATGAGGCCTTTGACCCCACAGTGTGATTGCATAAATTACACAACTACTCATTGTGTTTATGGTTTTATTGACTAGAAATAATGAAAAGGTATTTAAACCTTGTACTTAGGAGAAATGTGTTATTTTCTTTTTTATTAAGTACTTTATTTATTTATTTTTCAAATGTCTGCCTTCCTGGTCCCCCCTCCATGAGCATCCATCCAACCTCCATGCCTTCACCTCTAATAGGGTGCTCACCCACCCACCCACACACTTCGACCTCACCCCTCTAGCATCCCTCTTCTCTGGGGCATTAAGCCTCCACAGGACCAAGCACATCCCCTCTCATTGAGGCCATATAAGAGAGTCCTCTGCTACATATGCACAAGGGGCCACAGATCAGCCCATGTATGCTCTTTGTTTGGTGGCTTAGTCCTTGGGAGCCCTGAGGGGTCTAGTTAATTGACACTTTTGTTTTTCCTATAGGGTTGCAATCCCCTTCTGCTAACTCTTCCATAGGGGTTCCCTGGCTCAGTCCAATGGTTTGCTCTAAGTATCTGTATCTGTTTCAGTCAGATGCTCGTAGAGCCTCTCAGAGGACAGCCATGTCAGGCTGCAAACATATCTTGGCATTAGCAATAGTTTGGTGTCTGCGCATGGGGTGGATCCCATGTTAGGGAGGTCTCTGGATGGCCTTTCCTCCAGTCTCTGTTCCATTTTTTGTCCCTGCATTTCCTTGCAGAGTGAAACACTACAACTCCTTACCAGGAATAAAGAGTCTTTGATTCCAGTACTACCATGGGTTTTGAAGTAAATAGTGAAATATAAACATACAAGAAACTGGAATCACATGGCAACAGAATTGTTGGCACATCAAAAATACAGAAGGCAATGCAAACATCTTAAAATTGAAGTCAACTCACATTATTCATTTGCAATGTTTCCCATTAACTTCAGACAAAATTTAAAGTCCCTTCTGTAGTCCAAAGAGTCCCAAGCCTTCTTGTTCTCAGTAGTCAAGTTTCACCTTTATTTGTTCACTCTGCCTGTCTTCACAAACATCTACAGGATGCTCTCATCGTTGGATCAAATGTCACTGTGTCCTTAACCTAGGGTTCCATGCCCAGACTCTGCTCTGTTTCTTCTTCTAGTACAATGATTATCATTGCTTGACAGATTTCTTTTCTTTCTTTTAGTTTTGTAAGTTTTATTTGAGAAATGACACTTGACTGTACGTCTAGAATGTAATACATATATCAATATACATGCACACAACAGATATGCACATATGTGCAGACACTTTAACAAAATATAGAGTGACTATTGGAGGGAAAAGGTAAGAATTCTTTTTCAAGAAATGCAAGAAAACATGTCTGACAATATTACTAGACCTGTGCTTCCATAGCCAATGGATCAACCCATCCTGCATTCATTTCAAAACAGTTTGCTCAGAACTGGGGCATCTACAAAGGAGCCAGCCTATGTTAAGGAATTAGTAAAATACACCCTGCCCCAGAGACCTCTCAAGCTATTAGGTAGTTTTCCAGAATGTTGTTTCAGTAAAAGGAAAATGATGGGGACAAAAAACCAACCAAGTCTCTGTTAATTTTTAATAGCACTGCATTTGCTGTGTAAGTGGTAATTTATTCATGTACTTCATAATAAATGCATACTGTAAGCAGCCAGTAGCCAAGAGACAGCTCTAACTGCTTCTCTGGGCAGAACCCACATATTTTATTGGATTAGGAAAGAATTAGACAACATCAGTTACTCGGAGGTCAGTTAGCTTGTAGGGCTGCAGAACTTCTTGGTGGCTGGAGCTACCTCTTCCAGCAACTCTAACACTTCAAGTTATGGCTAAATTCTTCACCTGTGAAAGCTCAATGAAAAAGACTCAGGATGGCCTAGTCGGTCATCAGTGGAAGGAGATGCCATTGGTCCTGTGAAGGTTCTATACCCCAGTGTAGGGGAATTCCAGGGCCAGGAAGTGGGAGATGGTAGGTTGGTGAGCAGGGGGAGGGGGAAGGGAACAGGTTTTGGTTTTGGAGAGGAAACTGGGAAAGGATATATCATTGGAAATGTAAATAAAGAAAGTATCTACAAAAGAAAGACCAGACTCAGACACTAGTTTGAAAAACGTCAGGAAGATAAACCATCTCTACAAGGGTTCCTTGAAGCACCTGTGATCTCAACCCCTTTTCCAAGCACCCAAATAGACTAGCAATTGATTTACAAGTAATTAGGACATAATCATTTTGATCTCTCCCCTTAACTTCCAATTGAATTAAAAAATATGATTAAAAGCTTTCTTCCAGGTCCATGTGTAAGATACACTGGGCATCTATCACACAGAAACAGTCTGAGCAAGGTGATGTTAACTATTAATATCAATGATATTTTAGGAAGAAGAACAACCTAATAGAATTGCTGCTATTGCTGTAGTTAGAAACTAATTTTCCATGTTTGTGCTAAGCAGCTCCCCTGGCAACAGTCTTTTCAAAGTAGCCATCTCTAAGGGATAGAAATGTTGAGCTCTATCCCTTAGAAGAACACACAGAAAAAAAAAAAAACACCATCATCTCTCTGCTTGCTCTATAGGCATGTCACATCTAGGAAAGGGCAGTTTCACAGGCTGAAAAATTGTCTCAACACCTTTACTTTGGTCTCTGCCAACACTGACCTTAATTCTGAGACAGAAAATTCAGATACTCAGTAAGGCTTTTTTGTTACTGATTTTGTTGGATGGTGGCCTTAATTTTTGTTTATATCAATTCCCTCCCAGTTTATAATGAATGAGGTTAGTAGATCTGGTTTTTTTTTTAATTACATTTACAACATCACCAAAAGTCATTTTACCTCAAATTGGCAAATCTCTTCCTTTCTTAGATCTGATCCTCTTCATAAAGATGAACCTGTTAGATAGCATCGCCTTCCCCAAAAAAGAGTGATCCAAAGATGAAATGTGTATGTAATTTATGCTTGTTGCTAAGTTATTCTCATCTAAAAATAACCCATAAACCTTCCAGTATCTGGAGGTAGGACTGGGACACAAATACACAGCCTGCTAAGAAGATCATGTCTGTCATTTGAAGAGTCTCTGTTCACTTTGGGCAAATGCTTTGGCTCTGCAAGCATCATCTAAGGGGGTAATTCCCTCTAAAGGGTTATATAAATTACTAGGAGTAGCAAGAGATGTGCATGGACATGAATGTAATCAATGGGTTAAAATTGTATTCATTACAATTCATACAGTTCATACAGCACTTCCAGACAAGTCATTATGCATGACAAAATCATATCTGTGCATGAAAATATTTTTGAATCTATGAGATGATATTGCAGTTGTTGGCTCTTATGGCTCATTATAGAGATCTTGGGTCTTTGAACAAATTAACCATGGAGGGCAAAGCCAGATCCCATGTTGAAAGTCTTAACCTCATCAGGGTTCATGCTCAGCTTGGTTTTTAAGGGTATTGATAAGTCACTATGTACTAGGAGTGATAAGAGTGGTATCCCTGTGTGGGTGAAAGATAACTTGTATGTCATGTTAGAGAATGTGGGCTTAGTTTTTAATAAATTTATATTACACCAATATTAAATCTAACATACATAAAAATAATACCAAGTCCTTTCAAAGTGCTCATGAAAGAAATTATGTTATTTAACATATATCATCTTATTTAATTTTTATATCTCTCTCTGGGGTAAATGAATCTGTTTAATTAATTGATGAGATGTATTAATCAATAGTAATCATTATTATTGTTATTATTATTATAGACATTTATTTATTTACTATGCACACAGTGTTCTGTCTACATGTATGCCTGCATACTAGAAGAGGGCACCAGATCTTATTATAGATGGTTGTGAGCCACCGTGTGGTTGCTGAGAATTGAACTCAGCACCTCTGGAAGAGCAGCCAGTGCATATAACCACTGAGCCATCACACCACCCCTCCAAGAGTAATTCTTAAAATATTCTCAGTTAACAAAAATCTTGACAGTCTAGTAGAAACAAATTCCAAATTCCAGAGATAATGGACTAAGATACCTTGTCACTGAATGTTTCAAACCCTGTACCTTGGATAACAGAGAGGGAAGTGGAAATTTTTTTTTCATAATCTGCTCTGTGTTATAGGCCTATAATCTACATCATATATAATATCTCATTCAACCCTAAGTATAGAATAACCTTGATATGTGATTAATATTTATCCTCATGAGAAACAGAGGCTAAGAGAAGCAGGCTACTTGAACAGAGTCAATGCTAGGCAGTCTATCCAGGGCAAGAGTTAAGTCTATGCATCTCTAGTTCTAAGTGCCAATTTCTACACAGCTGGTAGGGCTTCCCCAATAGGACTTAACAAAGAAATAGTAAGCAGGAAAACTTTTAGACACTGTTCCAAGTGTAAAGTGCAGAGACATCACTTGGTACTTGTGGGTTCTACCTTTTGTGATTCAGAGATGATGAGTTTAGTTTGGCAACATAGAGTTGGTCTCTCAGTCAGTAGAAAACTGCATTCTTAGCACAATTTAAACTTATCATTTGACAACGAAGAGTCATTAAGTACAAGGTAAGTCAGAGAAATGAATGGTTTCATGCATATGTATCTGCATATGTGTAATCACTGAGAGCAGCTCACATTAGCTGAATATGAATAGTCACAGAATGCCAAATCATGCATTCCTGATCTACAATGGATATGATGTGACATTCCAATCCCAATGAGCTTCTTGGAGGGTATCTGCTATGTCTCCTGCCTTACTGGGAGTCCACTCCATTCAGAGAAGACAACAAAGACCTTCCCACAAACTCCCTTTGAATATCATTGGCCTGTGACCTTGACCACATGGTAGTGGCAGGGATGACTTGACTAGAATCTCATCCATTTTCTCCCCTCTGGGTGGTCAATGAGCCGGAAAATGAAGGACACAGCACAGGTTTACCAGACTCATAATTAGGTCACAGCTGATCCCAGTTCCCATCATCTGGCAGCTGGGGCCAGTGGACCAACACATGCCATCCTAACACTTTCCAGGGGAGCCCAGCTTGTAAGCATCCTTTTCTCCTTATGACTCTCCCTGCCCCAAAGATCCTGCCAGACCCAAAGGAGGACTCCCAAGGAGAATCAGTGTAACTCTTCTCTGAATAAATCAAATGGCTTGCAGAGTTAGGCAAGCCTGGCAGAGCAAAAGGACAGTCTACAATTACCCTGGGCTGACTATGAACAGGAAACAAAGACTAACGTGGAAAAACTATAGCCATGTGATCTAGGACAAGTTCCCTAGCCTATCAGTCTCAGGACTTTGTGTGTGTGTGTGTGTGTGTGTGTGTGTGTGTGTGTGTGTGTGTGTTACTACTGTAATAATAGCCAGGAGTGGAGACACATTACTGTAATTTCAGCACTGGATGGTGATTGGGGGTAATGGGGGGAGAGATCATGAGTTCCAAGCTAGAACTGACTAGCTTTGAAAAGAAAATCAGATGGAAAAAAAAAACATTCTAAAATCTCTAAAGACCCATAAAATATACTGCTGTTATTTTGTTAATGTGGCTCTATCCATATGTGAGAATCTTCAGTACAGCATCTCCTTTGCATACATAGTAAGAGCTCCAGCTTAGTTGCTTCTAAGACTGATTATTTTTAAAAATCATTCCTATAAAATTATAAATTTCCCAAAACCACAGTTACTCATTACTTGTAGAAAAATACCTGCATGGAGTCCAGGTCCTTCAAATTGTAATGATAAGCTGATCCTCACAGGTAGCCTACTCTGTGTCAGAGTTAAACTAGACAACTTTACAAATGTGAGGCTCAGTTAAGCAGGACATCTTGCCTAAGAGTCAAACAGGCTTATCTGGAGCTTTTGGCACTCCCCAGTGGCACCAATCAGAAAATTCTGTGGCATTTTAGAAACTTTTCATGGCTTACCTCCTCCCCCATGACAGACATGGAGGGATTTATCATTCCAGAGATTTACTCTTATAACCCCCTACCCCACCTGAATACCACCAGCTCAGCTTAATCCGGATATCCTATTGTTTAGGCTTTCAAACTCTCACGGTCTCACAGATATTTTCGCCTAAGTCCACACTTATCTACCAACATCATTAGTTTACTTTGGAGGAAGAGGGAAATGCCTTTCCTTCCCAGAAACGAGGGAGGCATACCATGCTGCAGTATGACCTGAGCATCTTAAGGAAGTCTTAAAACCAGAACCAAAGTTCTTTCTGGAAAAAAGTGATCAAGCCCACAGAAAATACAAAAGCATCTCCTGTATTTGTCCCCCAAAGGGAAGAATACTTTGCTATCCCTGCTAGAGCACATAGTAGCATTTACCAATCTGTTTCCATCTCAGAACTTAGAGAAAGTTATAGGCTAGTGCCAAGCACTTTGGCAAGGGTGACAGTGCTGGGTTTCACATCAAGAACATCTCGTAGAAGAAGCATAGAGGAGATGGATGCCCTGGCAGCAAACAAGAGCTCTGGGTTCATAAACCAGATTGCCTAGAGAGTGAGTGAGTTCACATTCACAGTAATGAGTTTCCCGTTCACAGTATCCAGTGGCACACACAGGGCTCCTGTCATCACAGCCTTTGGAGAGATATTTTCAGTCTCTGTACATATTTGCAATCATTAATGTTGGATGCCTCATCCCTCTGCACCAAACCACAGCACTCAAGCCTTCTCTTTCCAGGGCTACTATTTATTTGCCATCCCATTTGTACTTCTCGTATCCAGTCACTTCAACTTCTTATTACCTCCCATGTAACCAAATCTCCTAAGAGAAGGCCAAATGAAAAGCTTGTTTTCAACATATGGCATGCTCTGGTTATACCAGCTTCTCTCTCTTACCAACTCCTTCCTCAGTCTCCACCCTCTTTCCTCAACTGTGCCCCTTTCCTGTCCTCCCTTTCACTCATACATCATTACATCATCATTCTCTTCCTTTCACCCTTATTCTTTGTATTCTACTGTATCTTCTCTTCCTTTCTTTCCCTTACACTCCCTCATCCTTGTTATATACACTCCTTTGCCTCTACCCAACATGACAACTCTCCTTCAAATATTGACTCTCTCATCCTACTTCCAATTCTTCCTTCAAAGTTTGTTATCGATGATAACCATATTGCCCTCTACAGCACCAAGAAAAAATGTGCAGATCCATGATTCCTTTAATACATGTTTTTACTGTCATTATGAAATCATTCTCTGATTTCTAAGATACCACAAAGAAAACTAAATGCAGACTTTCAAAGAAGTCTCTAGAATTCAAAACAGAGTTTCAGATCATGGAGGTCAGTCTCTTTATTTTTCCCTCTCTTTTTTAAGTATAAAGTTTATTTTATGTAGGGGGGGAGGGGAGTTGCCTGCCTATGTGTCTGCTCATCACATGTATGCATGGAACACAGAGTCCAGAAGACAGATTGGATCACCTGGAACTGCAGTAACAGACAGTTATTTTCATTATGTGGGTGCTAGTAATCAAACACGGTCCTCTGCCTTTTTATCTCACATTTCAAATATGGTAGATATATTTACCATATATCTAGCAATAACATATTCTCTAAATTTAAGGATGAATGTTTTGTTAACCAAAAATGGCAGACATCTATCAAATGTATTGTCTTCTTGTTTTTCATAAGCTAACACAGTTCAGAGGTAAATATATAATATCAAGAATAGCCTGTGTCCTAAGCATCTATGAAGCCAGAATTGACCCTATCCTAAGACCCAGAATGACAAGGTAAATGAGGACCAAAAAGGAATTCTTCAGAGCACAACTGAGAGTGATTTAAAATCATGCTCCAAAAGTATCATCCAGATTCTTTATGGGAAAAATGTCATTTAAGGAACGAGAACAGCAGAAATATGAATATTTTAATGATGGAAAGAATTCACACCACAAATCTAAACCCAGGCTGTGATGGGTATATTCAGAAAGTTACACAGACCATGGCACTGACTAGAAATAGAAGGTTATTGAGACTCAACTAAATAGAGAAACCCAGTCTTCAGTCTGCTCTTAGTCACATCTGAAAAGCCTATAAATTCATATTGGTTCCATACAGATTTGGTATCACTTTCCTAGCAACCTCAAGATCTACCTACACATACCCTTAGCCCACTGAATCAACAAAACAGAATCTGAATGTCCCATAAGCAGCTCTTACCTCAACTAGAACCAAAGTCTCACCCACTTGTGTGGCCTTATTTTACTGAAGTCAATAATGATAACTGCTGAGCATAGGCTCTAGCATCATCTTCTCATAGACAAGACCACAAGAGCTCACAGACAGATGCTCATGGCAGAAATAGAAGATACCTATCTACATGAAGTTAACAGAAAACAGTCCACTAGATAATCTCACTTTATAATCCAGTTGTCTCTGTCTTCCCACAAGCAAATTCTCTCAAGACCAGCCTCTCAGGAGCACCTCATCTGCCATGTCAGAAGAAGAGAGACTATCACAAGGTCCAACAAATCTAGTCTCATAAATGGACCCTCTTTTGATGTTCAAGATTACCCTCAGATATAACTCTCTCTATTGCATAAATGTCAACAGATTAATGAAAAGGAAAAGCAAAGTATATACATGTCCCAGCTACAAGCCAACCTCCTTAAAAAAATGCTTACAAATTCTAAGAAAAAAACATGAGGCATATCCTACTAACATCCTAAACAATTTTGAGGACTGAGAAGATGGGTCAGTGGGTAATGTGTTTCCAGCACAAGTACTAGAACCTGAGTTTGGGTCTGAAGAACCCATGTAAACTCAGGAGTGGCAAAGATACATTCATAATCCCAGTGTTTCTGCAGTGATATAGGAGGCTACCAGGAGTCCATTGCCTAGCTTCAGCAATACTACTGACGTGGGTACATCTAGCCATCTCTTCTTTTTTGTTGTTTTGTAGTTTCAGAGACAGTCTCAGAAATGCCAGGGAGATAATCCACGAAGTACTTACTGCACAAGCATAAGTACCTTAGTCCTGTCCTCAGATGCCACATAAAGAAGTAGAGCATGGAGATACATGCTTCTAATCATAGTTGTTACAAGGCAGAGGCATTTTTGAGTTGGCCAACCAGCTTAGGCCAACCAGCTTAGCCCATTCAGCAAGTTCCTCAATGAGAGGTCTTTTCAGAAAGAAATAAAAAAATTAAGATAAATAGCAGCCAAGGAGGATATCTAAAGTGGACCTTTGGTCTCTGTAAGCAAGTACACATATGAGTGTGTGTGTATGTGTGTGTGTGCGCGCACTCACACAGACACGAAAGTCCCAAACATCATAAAATTTTTATATTGGTTCTACATAACTCTGAAAGCAGAGCCACCTCTTATAAAAACTTCAAATTACACAAGACCCAAAAGCTTTTCACCTGGGGATCTATCACTAAGTTACTTTTCTACACTATAATGAACTAGTATCAGTTCTAAATTCAGTGAGTCATATCTTCTGACTATATTGTAAGTAATATGTTTGCAGCAAATGGTATCTTAGATATTAACATTTAAAAGTTATTACAAGAATGTTTTGGCATTTTTCCTCATAATGGGTCAACTTAATGGTATAGAGAAGAAAAAAAGGGTGGGAAATAATACAAAGAAACAAAGAATCAGTAAGTTTCCAAGGTTTCTTGGAATCTCTGAAATCCTTTGTTCCTTAACAAAATAATTAGTATAAATTAAATGAAATGGTGCTGGTAGTGGCTACCCTGAGTTATGCTTATGACATACCAGGTACCACACCATGGCCTTGAAGAATAAAGTTACAAAATGGAGTCTTCCTGATTCATCTATGTCCAGTCTGTACTGCCTGTTATGCAGGAAATGGTCCATGAATGTGCTGGCTGGAATCGTGTAGTGATGTTTTAAAGCACAACTTAAGGCACATGTTGACAAGCAGAGAATGAAGCTGGATAAGTTTTTGAAGACCCAAAGGTAATCTTTGGATTTGTGGGCAAGAGCAATGTATTTAAGAAAATAACTCCCTCCATTTTTACTCTAGCTTGCATTTTGCCTCCTTGAATCATTGAATGGCTCCAGTAAGCAAGATGCTCACAATTGCTTTTTTTTGGGGGGGGGGAGGGTGATTTCATTAACATGGTAAGATGATGTGTATGAAGCTTTATTATTCATCATCTAGAAGGACATTGTTACCTACTAGTCCTGATCCTTGGACACTTGACTTCTTCAGGGAAATCTTATGCTGTGATACTTCAGTTCTGATACTCTGCAGTGGGAGAGCCTTAACCCAGAATAAAGGGGCATAGGACAAAGAATTAGGCAAGAGAAGAGTTAATACATTATGGGGTAGCTGAGTCCATCCCAAAGCAGCATGCTGGCATGGCTCATTTTCTACACCATTCCATTTCTTCTCCACTAATTCACAGTCATTATCATATCCAGACATGCATCCCATGCTTCATTTGCTGACATTAATTAATTTCCCCACCCCTTGCTTTTCATCTCATTTTAAAAGAATGGCAGTGAAATATCTCATTCTCCTAGAGAAAGATTACAGGTTTACCACTGGCCAGCAGCTGGCTATCTCTACTGCATATTAGGATGTTTGATGAACCATAGCTGTGGTTGCATCTTTCATCTCCTGTTCTGACCTTTGCCCACCGCCTGACTCACAACCTCCTCCCATCTGAAGTTGCATATTACAAAACTCCTCCCTCTTGTGCCGTGGTTTATAAAGAGCAGTGTTGGGTAGGAATGGCATGCCTTGGGCAGGCCCAATTCCTTCTACTCCTGCTAAAGGAAAACCAAGATGAAGAGAAGAAAAGTCTAAAGTATATTAAAATTACCTAATAACCACTGATGGTGCACAGCCCACACTTCCTGGATCAGCTGCTGAAATCTCCAAGTTCCTCAGAAGCACAGTTGGATACTTCCAAGATGCCTTGCCTATGTTGAAAGTAGAGCCAAAAGGCTACAAATACAAAACAAATAAACAACAAAAATCCCTGGAGACTCCTAAGTGTGCCCATTTTGCCTCTGCGTGTTTCCCTGATATTTACTCTGTTACTGAATTATATGATTCCCTAAATATATTCTTCATTATTGTCTACTATTAAATTCTGGAGCCCCAGTGCATTGTGCAGTACCTGCATCAACAGCCTGCATTCTTGGCATTATACCTAGAATCATAATTATGCCTATTGAATTCAGATACAAATGCATTCTCTCAATGTCTTCTTTTTTACTTGTGTGTGTAGGAGCATGTCTCATTTCATATTAAAGAATGAGGTAGCCTTTCCTTTAAAGGAGGCTCTCACTGGACAGTTCCCCGAGCCATTTAATATGTTAGCTAATATAATTCATGAACTAAAACAGCTCCCCTCCCCCATTTCATCTGTATCAACAGGAAACTGTATTTCTGTTAGCTTCAGTATCCTCCTGTAAATAATGAAACTGTTTCTTCTCTATACCTCAGTGGGAAAGTGTTACCTTCCATGTGCAAAGGTCTTGAGTTCAATTCTCAGAGCTTCAAAATTAAGTTGCTGAGTTACATGACCTGAAGAATCTCTTTCAACCACTCTGGAGTTATATGAAGTTTAGACAGTGATTAAGTTTAGTGCCACACCCTCTCTTCACACCTTGAACTTCTCAGGAGAATCTCATGGAGCATTGAAATTCTGATTTCTGCACAGAAATATTCCTTTGAGAACTAGAATAACACTTCAATTAATCCCTAGAATGGATGAATCAGAATCTCCCTTTGTATGAATTAAATACCTCCTTTGATTTTTTTTTAAAGACTATAACTGAGTACCAAACTCAAAGATAACAGAGATCACAGTTTAAATATCAAAAAATCTTTATTGCAGCTGGGAGAATGATGTGGTCCATAAACTCCTTGCAATGTAAGCTTGAAAAGCTGTGTTTCATTTCCAAAACCCATGTAAAAATGCCAGAGCTGAGGAACTGGAGATAGGCAGATCCTTGAAGCTCACTGACCAGTCAGCTTAATTTAACTGATGAGCGCCAGGCTAATGAAAGATCTTGTCTCAAAGTATAGAGACAGCATTCTTGAAGATGATAGTCAAAGTTGTACTCTGGCCTCCAATACTCATATACACATATACAAGTTGGTTTATTGAACTCTGAATTTCTTGATAACATGAAGAATGCTCTGGAGTATTCTTACTTTAGTTGCTATGTCCTCTATTGACAATAGGAATGAAATCTCAGCTGTGGGAACTGACTTGAAGAGGTGTGAAATGCAAAGGAGACTTGTCAACTTGTAGCCCAAAAGTTAAGCAGTAGGTTAGTTGTAAATGAAAACCTTCCTGCTACAATTTCAGAGTCACAGGGATAGCACTTAAGGTACTTACAAATTCTTTGACTACAGTAAAGTAGAAACACAGTCATTTTATTCTTCCCAGTTCACTTTAGTGGGTAAGCAATCCTACCAGGACAACCGGGAATGCCCTATGCAGCCACACCCAGGGAACAGGGCTTAGCAGAGTATCAAAAATTTATTAAAGTTAATGAGCAAATGCAAAGGGATCTGAGTAGCTAGGATTGGAGGCAGGGCCCTTGCAGTGAAATACATCAAAGAGTGACAAAGACATCCCTCAAAAGAATAAGGTAACATCTACATTAAGACAACAATTCAGATTGACTAGTAACAAACTCAAAAATGAACAATGACAGTAAAAGGAGTGACAGGATATTACTAGCTAATTGTTAAGCCTGTCACTCTAATAGTTGTTTCTTTAAAAAGTTGGGAAACGTCAGTAAAATAATCTCAAGATGCTTCATGGGAAAAAATCCAGAAGGTCTGGAGTTTTCATTGTCTTTCCTTTTCTCAAATCTTAAAATATAACCACTCAAGTGAGCCAAGTATAAAGTCCCCACTGAAGCACGTGGGACAGGGACTAGAGAATGTAGTCTCAAGTCAGTTAGTCCTTCAGCAAGCACAATAGTACAATTTTCTTATATGCAAAGCACTGTCATGTCCAGATTGAAATTCTAACATCTGAGAAAAATGAACACAGTCCTGGGCTAGCTCTTTTATTGCCCCCCTTTAATGTCTCCAATAAAATATGATTTAGTTTGACAATATTTATCAAACTTCTATTTTCAGACAGTCACAGCCTTGGCAACATAGGAGTGATAAACATTAGTAAATATCATAGCCTCAGTGAAACAAGTAAAATGAATAGCAAGTTACTATAAAAAACTATAAATAAGTGAAATCTAGTCCCCATTCCCCACCCACATCCAGAGACAGCTTGACTCTCAGGAGGTCCACCATAACTAGGCTCACACAACCCACCTCAATACCTGGATTAACTGAAAACCCCATGGGGCTCAGTGATAGAAAGACCTATCCACCCTACCAGAAACACAACTTCCTTCTGGCCTGAAACATTGCCCAGATCAGACCTGGCACTCCAGAGCCCCTCCCATACCCAGAGACAGCTTGATTCACAGAGGTCCATTATGACCAGATGTACAGGAGGGACAGGCTCCAATCAGAGACAGCAAAGTCAGTTAACACTAGAGATAGCCAGATGATGAGAAGCAAGCACAAGAACATAAGCAACAGAAACCAACACTACTTGGCAACATCAGAACCCAGTTATCCCAACACAGCAAACCCTGGATACCCTAACATATTCAAAAGACAAGATTCTGACCTAAAATCCTATCTCATGAAGATGACAGAGGACCTTAAGGAGGACATAAATAACTCTTAAAGAAATACAAGTTAACAGTGGTGAATGAGTAGAAGTCTTTAAAGAGTAAACACATAGATTCCTTAAAGAAATACAGGATAACACAATCAAACATGTGAAGAAATCTAACAAAACTGTCCAGGATCTAAAAATATAAATACAAACCATAAAGAGATCACAAATGGAGGCAACCCTGGAGATGGAAAACCTAGGAAAGAAATCAGGAGTAATAGATGCAAGCATCCCCAACAGAATACAAGAGATAGAAGAGAGAATCTCGGGCATAGAAGATATTGTAGAAGATATTGACACAGCAGACAAAGAAAATACAAAATTCAAAAAGCTCCTAATGCAAAACATCCAGGAAATTCAGGACACAATGAGAAGACCAAATCTAAGAATAATAGGAATAGAAGAGGATGAAGATGCCCAATTCAAAGGGCCAGAAAATATCTTCAACAAAATCATAGAAGAAAACTTCCCTTGTGGAGCGCCGTTGCCGTGCCTTAAAGATCGCACTGGCCAGCTGGAGCCGTTGGAGTAAACTGTTGCTATTTGGACTCGGGGGCATGCCCACCAGTGGCCTGATTCTACGTCAATGCCTAGTAGCCTATGACTGTGTGAAATGTGGTATGGGCTCATGGGCAATCCTACGAAAGGTATATAATCAGACTCCTGGTGGGGCTCGGGGCCACTCTGCTGTAACCGTTAAGCAAGACATTCCTGAGTAAACTGTTGCTGGAAGGAAGTGGTGTGCTGGTCCTTCTTCCCTGTTGGTCAGGGTATCGGCCCCGCACATTCCCTAACCTAAACAAAGGGATGGCCATAAATGTAGAAGTCTATAGAACACCAAGTAGATTGGACTAGGAAAAAAAAAATCCTCTTATCACATAGAAATCAAAACACTAAATACATAGAACAAAGAAAGAATATTAAAAGCAGTAAGGGGAAAAGGCCAAGTAACATATAAAGGCAGACAAATCAGAATTATACCAGAACTCTCACAGAGACTATAAAAGCCAGATGTTGGACAGATGTCATGCAAACCCTAAGAGAACACAAATGTGAGCCCAGGATACTATACCCAGCAAAGTTCTCAATCACCATAGATGGAGAAACCAAGATATTCCATGACAAATACAAGTTTAAACAGTATCTTTCCACTAATCCAGCCTTTCAGAGGATAATAGAAGGAAATCTCCAAAACAAGGAGAGAAAATACACCCAGGAAACCCCAAGAAATTAATCATCTCATGACAAGCCCAAAAGAAGAGAACCACACAAACTTAATACCACCTCCAACAACAAAAATAACAGGAATAATCATTGGTCTTTATCTCTCAAGATCAGTGGACTCAATACCCCAATAAAAAGATATAGACTAACAGACTGATATATTAAACAGAAAACAGCATTTTGCAGAATACAGGAAACACCCCTCAGTGACAAAGACAGACACTATCTCAGAGTAAAATGCTAGAAAAAAATTTTTCCAAGCAAATTGTTCCAAGAAACAAGTGGAGTAGCCATTCTAATATCCAATGAAATAGACGTTCAATCAGAAGTTATCAAATGAAATGATGAAGGACACTTCATACTCAAGGAAAAATCCACCAAGTTGAACTCTCAATGCTGAACATCTACACTCTAAATGCAAAGACACCCACATTTGTAAAAGAAACATTACTAAATCTCACATCACACACTGAATCTCATACAATAATAGTGGGAGACTTCAACATCTCACTTTCACCAATGGACAGACAGATCATGGAAAAATAAGCTAAAAAGAGATACAGTGAAACTAACAGAAGTTAAGAACCAAACAGATTTAACTCATATCTACAGAACATTTCATGTTAAAACAAAATAATATACCTTCTTCTCAGCAGCTCATAATGCCTTCTCCAAAATTGACCACATAATCAGACACAAATTAAGCCTCAAAAGATAGGAGAAGATTAAAATAATAACATGTATCCTATCAGATCACCACAGTCTAAGGCTGGTCCTCAATAATAACAGCAGAAAGCCCACAAACTCATGGAAACTGAACAACTTTATACTCAATAATAACTTGGTCAAGGAAAAAATAAAGAAATTAAAGACTTTCTAGAATTTAACAAAAATAAAGGCACAGAATACCAATCTTATGGGACACAATGAAAGTAGTGCTGAGAGTAAAATTCATAGCACTGTGTTCCTTTATAAATGAAACTGGAAAGACTCTACACTAGCAACAATGCATCTGAGAGCTCTAGAACAAAAAGAAGCAAACACACCAAAGGAAATAAGAAAACTTGGAGCTAAAATTAAATAATTAGAAACAAAGAAAACAATTCAAAGAATCAACAAAAGTAAGAGCTGGTTCTTTGAGAAAATCAAAAAGATAAATAAACCCTCAGCCAAACTAACTAAAGGGCACAGACAGTATCTAAATTAAGAAAATCAGAAATGAAAAGAGAGACTAACGACAGAAAATGAGGAAATTCAAAAAGCCATCAGATACTACTACAAAAGACTATACTCAACAAAACTGGAAAATCTAGATGAAATAGATAATTTTCTAGACAGATACCAGGTACCAAAGTTAAATCAGGACCAGATAAACTACCTGAACAGTCCCATAACCTCTAAGGAAATATAAGTCATTAAAAGACTTCCAACCAAAAAAAGCCTAAGGGCCAGATAGTTTTAGTGCAGAATTCTATCAGACCTTCAAAGAAGACCTAGTACTAATACTTTTCAAACTATTTCTATTCCACAAAATAGAAACAGAAGGAACACTACCTAATTCATTCTATGAAGCCAAAGTTACATTGATACCTAAACCAATCAAAGACCCAAAAAAGAGAGGGAACTTCAGACCAATTTCCCTTATGAATATCAATGCAAATACACTCAATAAAATTCTACCAAACCAATTCCAACAACACATCAGAATGATAATTCATCATGATCAAGTAGGCTTCATCCCGTGAATGCAGGGATGGCTCAATATACAGAAATCTATCAATATCATCCACTATATAAACTACTCAAAGGAAAAAAAAATCAAATGATCATCTCATTAGATGCTGCAAAAGCCTTTGACAAAATACAGTGCCCTTTTGTGTTAAAATCTGGAAAAGATCAAGAATTCAAGACATATACCTAAACATAATAAAAGTAATATACAAGAAACCAACAGCCAACATCAAATTAAATGTAGAGAAACATGAAGCAATTCCACTAAAATCAGGGACAATACAAGGCTATCCACTCTCTCCCTATTTATTCTATTCCCTATTTATACTTGAAGTTCTAAATAGAGCAATTACATAAAAAAGTAGGTCAAAGTGATCCAAATTGGAAAGGAAAAAGTCAAGATATCACTATGGATGATATGATAGTATTCCCAAAAATTCTACCAAAGAACTCCTACACCTGACAAACAAAGTGCCTGGATATAAAATTAACTCAAACAAATCAGTACTCTTCCTTTATACAAAGGATAAATGGGCTGAGAAAGAAATTAGGGAAACAGCTCCCTTCACAATAGCCACAAATAATATAAAATATCTTGGCATACCTCTAGCCAAGCAAGTGAAAGATATATATGACGAGAACTTCACGTTTCTGAAGAAAAAAATCGAAGAAGACCTCAGAAAATGGAAAGATCTCTCATGTTCATGAATTGGTAGGATTAACATAGTACAAATGGACATCTTACCAAAAGAAATCTACAGATTCAATGCACTCCGCATCAAAATTCCAACACAATTCGTCACAGAGATAGAAAGAGCAATTCTCAAGTTCATCTTAAATAACAAAAAAAAAAAAAAAAAAAAACAAGATAGTGAAAGCAATTCTCAACAATAAAAGAACTTTTGGGGGAATCACCATCCCTGACTTCAAGCTATACTACAGAGCAACAGTGATAAAAACCTAGTAGTATTGGTATAGAGACAGGCAGGTAGATCAATGGGATAGAATTGAAGACCTAGAAATAAAACCACACACCTAGAGTCACTTAGTTTTTGACAAAGAAGCCAAAACCATACAGTAGAAAAAAAGAAAGCATTTTCAACAAATGGTGCTGATTTAACTGGAGGTCTGCATGTAGAAGAATGCAAATTGATCCATCTTTATCTCTGTGTACAAATCTCAAGTCAAAGTAGATCAAGGACCTCGACATAAAACCAGATATGCTGAATCTAATAGAATAGAAAGTATGAAAGATCCTTGAACACATTGGCACAGAGGAAAATTTCCTAAACACAACAGAAATGGCTCAGGCTCTAAGATCAGCAATTGATAAATGGGATCTTGTGAAACTGAAAATCTTCTGTAAGGCAAAGGACACTATCAATAGTGCAAAATGGCAACCTACAGACTGGGAAAAGATCCTTACCAACTACATCCAATAGAAGGCTAATATCCAAAACATACAAAGAACTCAAGAAGTTAGACTCCAGAGAACGAAATAACCCCATTTAAAAATGGGTACAGATGTAAACAAAGAATTCTCAACTGAGGAATCTTGAATGGCTGAGAAGCACCTAAAATGTTCAACATTCTTAGTTATCAGGGAAATGTAGATCAAAACAACTCTGATATTCTACCTTACACCAATCAGAATGGCTAAGATCAAAAACACAGGTGACAGCAGATGCTGGTGAGGACATGGAGAAAGAGGAACACTTCTGTTACTGGTGGGACTGCAAGCTGGTACAACCACTTCAATCTGGGGTTTTTTCAGAAAATTAGAAATAGTTCTACCTGAAGACCCAGCTATACCACTACTGGGCATATACCCAAAAGATGCCCCAGCATATAACAAGGACTCATGTTCCACTCTGTTCATAGCAATCTTATTTAAAATAGCCAGAAGCTAGAAGCAACCCAGATGTCCAGCAGCAGAAGAATAGGTACAGAAAATATGGTACATGTACACAAGAGAATACTGCTCAACTATTAAAAATGACAACTTCACAAATTTTGCAGGCAAATGGATGGAACTAGAAAATACCATCCTGAGTGAAGTAACCCAGTCAGAAAAGAACACACATGGTATATACTCATTGATAAATGGCTATTAGCCCCAAAATTCAGAATATTCACCATATAACTCACAGACCATATGAAGCTTAACAAGAAGGAAGGCCAAAGTGTAGATACTTCAATCCCATTTAAAAGGTGGGACAAAATAATTGTGGGAGGCAGATGGAGGGAGGTACCTGAATGGAAGAGGGGAGGGAGAGAGTAAAGGGTGGCAGGATCAGATTGGGAAGAGACAGGAGAGAAGTCCAGAGGGCCAGGAGAATGAATAGAAATATGTAGCAGTGGAGAGTTGGGGAATTTGGGGAACCACTAGAAAGTCACAGACTCTAGGAATGTGAGAGGCTCACAGGACCCAATGGAGATGACATCAGCTGAAATACCTAACAGTGGAGAAATAGAACCAGAAGAGACCACCTCCAGTAGATAGACATGGCCCCAGATAAGGGATGGAGTCATCCACCAATCTCAAAATCTTTAACCCAGAATTGTTCCTGTCTAAAGAAAACATGGGGACAAAAAAAAAATGGAGCAGAGACTGAAGGAAAGGCCACCCAGAGACTACTTCACCTTGGGATCCATCCCATCCACAGACACCAAACCCTAACCCTATTGTTGATGCTAAGAATTGCTTGCAGCCAGATTGATATAGCTATCATCTGAGAGGCTTTGCCAAGCACCTGACTAAGACAGACGCAGATATTCACAGCCAACCATTGGACTGAGCCTGGGAACCCCAATGGAAGAATTAGGGAAGGAACAAAAGGAGCTGAGGGGAGTTACAACCCCATAGGAAGAAAACACAATTATCAACTAACCAGATCTCTCAGAGCTCACAGGGAATAAACCACCAACCAAAGAGTATACATGAGTCAGTCCCTGGCTCCCACTACATATGTAGCAGGGGATGGCCTTATCTGGCATCAATAGGAGGGGAAGTACTTGCTCCTGTAGAGGCTTGGTACCACAGTGAAGGTGGATTCTAGAGGGGTGAGGTGGAAGAGGGTGGGTGGGTGGAGGAGCACCCTCTTAGAGGCAAAGGGGAAGGAAGGATGGGGTAGGGGATTTGTGGAGGGGAGACTTGGAAGGGGGACAACCTTTGAAATGTAAACAAATAAAATAATTAATAAAAAATAAAAAAATCTGGATGATGTATAAATCTTAAGTGCACAGCCTCAGTTTCCTAATCCATAAAATGGAAAGATTATCAGTTAAGAGGATTATAAAAGCTACTTGGGTTGAAGGGAAGACAAGGTAGTCCATTGACACCAAAACATACAAGGATTTGTATTTATGAAAGACAAAACAAGCTCTTTGGTCAAAAATCAAAACATTTTATTCAGACTCTACAAAATGCCTTTGCTTTTCACAGGCATGCAGAACTTAACTTTTGGTGGCATCCTTGACCGAAGGAAGCACTCGTTTATCTGATTCAAATAGATAATAGGCCTTGCCTGTGTGATCCAGGCTTTGTGGCAGAAAAGTAGGAGAGAGATCTCTACTAGCAGAGAGAAGTTCAAGAGACAGAATCTTGAAAGAAAGATTAAAGTAGGAAAATCAGAGACGAGTCTGAGGCTGTGATAGGCAAAAGGCAAAGTAGTTCTTAAGCTTTAAGAGGAAAATACTTGGTGATACACATCTGGACTGAGCATGCCTCAATTGCTCACCACAGGAAATTCCCCCGTATTCCTGTTGCAAAGACAGAACACCCTGAATATGGCTAGGTATTTATCTCATCCCTATGTCCCTCAATAACCTATATCTAGCAATTTACTCACTATCCTTTCACCTTAAAAGCAGACAGCTTTAGGCCACTCACTATACTTTCTCTTATGCCTGTCTTCTGTGTGCATGCATGCACAATTATTTTGACAAACGTTCTTTTTGTCTTATTGAACTCTTGTTCCCACCCTTCAGCAGGGGATGGCATGCAAACTATTTGTGCCTACTACCATTTTTTTTGTCCTAATCATAGCTGGCAACACTAGAGTAAAAGTAAATAAGAATGATGAATGTATTTCTCTTCTCTCTCTGCAATTCAAAATGGACCAGAGCCCTCCAAGTCTTAGCACTGACTTGGGCTCTGTCAGTAAGATGGGCTTCCATGGCAGTAAAGAAGTTAGTCACAGAAAACTCTGTGGTCACACTCAAATCCACATTGTATTCAGTAAGAGATCCTCCTATAGCAGGTCTTTCCTTCCCTCTGACTAGGAGATTCTCTAGTAATAATAGCTGATACTTTAGCAAGTGAGTGGGGAGATGAAACAGAGAATCAAGAGGAAGACTGAGGCAAGGGAAATCCCTGTCAGAACCTGTGTGATAGCAATTGGATGATTACCTTGAGAGGACAGTCAGCCTTACTGTGATTCAGCTAAGTCTTCCCAGCAGAGACCACACCTATTAGCCAAACATATAATTTTTCCCCTACATCTGCCCCTCTTACAAGTATTTTCCCCTAGTTTGCTCTCTGTTACTATGATAAAATACCATGACCAAAAGCAATTGGGAATAAAGGATTTGTTTGACTACAAGGGGCAGCTGATCATCAACTGAAGCCAAGATAAAAACTGAGGCAGGAGCCTAAAGTAGAAAACACCAAGGAAACCTGTTCTCTTGCATTGTTCTCTCCAAGGTGTTCAGCTATTTTTCTGATGCATCTCAGCTCCCCTACTCAGAGGTGGTACTGTTCACAGTGCTGCTACCACTATGTAATCAGGTGATCTTGGTATTCTACCATAGGCTCCAGAAAAAAGCTGTTTCCTTTACTTTTCAACCATAACAGCATAAAGACCTTCATATTGTCACATGTTCAGGTTATAGGAAAATAATATTTGGAGACAGGTACAAAAGAAGCAAATATTATTAAGCTCAATAGAAAAAACCTGGAAAACACATTGCAAAATCCCATTCTGGGCACTTTTCTCCAGCGAGTATACAGAATGCCCAGTTGAACACATTCAGGCCCCAGCTTTCAGAAATTTTGTTTTGGTACAAAGCTTGACTTCCATGGTTTCAGTCAATGTTTTCCAAACTCATGTTGCCCCAGATCAGCAGCAGCTCCTAAGGATGTGAGGATGTATTCAAAATAGAAATTCTTTGGTCGTATCCCAGAACTGATGATTCAAGCACTTGGGAATGGTACCGAGTGGTCTGTGGCTTGCTAAACTATCCAGGTATAATTAATTTAAATCTGCTCTTAGGGCCATGGTTCTCAATTTTGTTGAAGAATGGAATAACTGGTAATGCTTATGAGAACCCAACACTGAGGACACTCCTCAGACCAACTGCACCTCTTGGAGAAGGGAAAAGAGGTTTAAATCCCAGTCAAAAAAATCACCACAGACTCATTCATTGACATTCACTCCCCATTGTTAATACTGCTTCTTCAAAAAATGTATAGTAGTAAATGTATAATGTACATTTAGTATATTTATATATACTTAAAGTATATATAGTATATATATTATGTATATTTATAGATGATATATTTATACATAATAGTAAATATATATTTACTATTATTTACTTATTTACTCGTTTTACTATTACACTTGATTCTTAAACCCATCTGATTTCTTTGATCTCTTGGACTGTCAGTGGTGTAACTCACAACTCTACAGGAGCTTCATAGAGGAGGAAAACCAGACCCATCTAATTGCTCTTAGATCAAGTTACACACTGAAATGACTGGAAAGCAAGAAGGGCTGCTTTTTAAAAGATTCTTTCTGCTATAAACTTCCTACCTCTAGCTTAGAAATACCCATAATGGAGGGGGGGAAAGCTACCCTGGGTCTTCTTTCTTCAATCTGCCAGCAACCCCATGATTATTTCCTCCATCAACCTGAGTGAGTGGGCTGGGAGTCACTTACCCTCCTTTAAATTGCCCCATTTGTGTCAAGGTTATTTTGTACAAAATGATAAGTATTACCCATTAATTCTCTTCTGCACCTCCTACATTTTTCCTCAAGCCTAGGCTCTCAGAGAGGCTTTCTCTTTCTTCTCCTCTGTCTCGTTTTTTAAAAGAGATCTCCCGAACATAGTTACTCTGTAGGTTTGCCATGCATTTCATCCTCTAATCCCTGAGCCAACAGACAGATAATCAGTATTATTAATAAAAATGAGTTACTATCATTATACTAAAGAGAAAATGATGCCAAATCTTGCATTTCTCCCCAGATCCAATTAAACTGCTCCTCTTCATGAGGCATCACATGCTGGTCTCTAGAAACATTAATAGCCTCCACTTTTGTCAATTCTTGGAATTCTCTGTCTGCATAAACTGCACTATCTACTGAATAAGAATGGTATTGTATAAAACCACCTTTCCCACATCACTGGGAAACTTTCTGAAGTCTGAGAATCCAGACCTTCTCATTCTTTTGAAGCCCTCACAACTTCAGTATTTTTTGGGACAAAAAGCATAGAATAGAAATTCAAAAAACATTTCAATATCATTACACCCATTTTCAAGAACATCAAGAACACTTAAGTGTGCCGTGGCTTCTAAATATATTCTTCAAGTTCCAAAGCAAAAGTAACATCACCATTCTATCTCCGATTTCAAATGGTAAGATGAGCCTAATTCTCACAGGTCACAAGCCACTTAAGAGTAGTGTGTCAGTGCATCTGTGTGTCTCTGTGTGAGTATGCCTGAGAAGAGCCTGTCCTGTCGATTAGTGTGTGCATGTGTATGTGTGTGTGTGTGTGTGTGTGTGTGTGTGTGTGTGTGTGAGAGAGAGAGAGAGAGAGAGAGAGAGAGAGTGCACATCCATGCAGAAACAGTTTGACTCTTTCACATGAATCACTCTTGTCCTTTTCTAATGCCTTTTAATGCAATGTCTTAGATCACTTATGGAAATTAAATACATTTAATTTTTGTAACTCAGTTTTTGCTCTTATTATTGCCTTCAACTTTCTGCTTTTGTACTTTTTAATTATTAGAATTTAAGAAATAGTTCTCAGATATATTCAAACATTTTCATCATAATAAAACCATTGCAGATCTTGAAGTTCAGCTTTAATAATTGAAAAGGCATTCGTCTCTTATTGGGTGCATTTGCAATTTAAAGCTGGTAAGGCTGAGATAGTATAGAATTGCAAAAAAAAATGATTTGAATTGGTCATGAAACAAATTCAATTTTCACTCTAAAAACAATGCTGTATTTTGAGAAATCGTGCTTCCCTCTTCAGAGAAACATAAGGCTTAGTGATTCATCATATGCAAGTTGCCAAGTTTACTTTGGAGAATAAATATACAATACACTCAAATATACAGTAAACTTAAATTGAAGTTTCTATGGCATTTTTAGCCTGAAAGTAAGTTTCCATGCAAACATAGTCTTTCCACCTGACCTTTCACATATTCATCTGTAAGTAGTATAAATAGAACATTACTTGGAAGAGGTATGAAATCTAGAGGATGAGAAATCAACAACCAAAAAAATCCTCTTAGATGACTAGCAGGGGAACAGAGGACCTGATATGATGGTAAACGCTTCTCTGCACAGCACAGGAAACAGTGGGAGAAAAGAAACAAGTGACACAGGAAGGGGATACAAGAGGAATTGTTTTTCTACCTGAAGACACAAAAGAAAACTTGGGATGGACACACACACACACACACACACACACACATACACACCATACATGGAGAGCAGACCTAGATGTTAAAACATTTCTCTGCAAAGCTTTGAATGGGAGGTATAGCAGTCTCAGTATGCAGGAAGAAAAAGTGATGCCCTTGGAAGCAATGGGCATTTCTCAGGTTCCTCCAAAATTCAAGTAGCTGTGAAGCCATACAAAAAGACAGCACATGCTGAGCCATCAAACACTAGCCCTGAAGCATTGGCTCTAAGGTGTATTGCAGAAAAAAAAAGGTGGATCTATAGACTTCCATTAAATAAGAATTCCCAATGATGTCTTGAGTCAACACACTTAATGATGGGCATATTGCAATACAGTATCTTGTTTAATTATACTATCTAATAAAATTTTAATATAATAACACTTGCACACATTTTGGATTTTCTCTGGGGTTCTGGGGAAAAGAGAACTAATTACAGGAGGAAATTCATATCACAGATCAATAAAATAAATGTTACACCTGTCTCTAATGTGAGAACTAGGCAATATTTAAATGGCAAGAAAAATAGTTTTCAAAGACTCATATATTTTTTCTCAAAGTCATATCTATGCACGAAGGTTATTTTGGTTCTTAATTATTCTGTGTTCCCAGTTGCCCCTGGTTTATAAAGCTACACCACTCTTCATTCTATTTCTGGATATGCTAAGCCTGGGACCTTCCTGTCCTTGCCTTTCCCTCTAGGTCTGGGATATTTTCTCTATGCCTGGCTCCTTTTCTTACTTGGATTTCAGCTCCTTCTATGGGGATTCTATTAACCAAAAGTAAAGCAGCTATTCCCAGGTCTCCTTATCTGAATTATCTAAACAGGACTAACCATTTTCCCACAAGTGACTTTAATTGTTTATAGTCCCTTCCCTCCCTTCTCCTCTCCTTTCCTCCTCTCCCTTGCTCTCCCCTCCCCTCTGCTTTCCACTCTTCTCTCCTCCTCTTCCCTTTCTCTCAGTCTTAAATAAGGTGCCATGATATCAAGAAACCAATGTGACTACTTTACCTTCAATATACAGCACTGTGTTCAATGCACAGGAGGGATTCAGTATGTTCTATGAGAGGCGTTAAAAATTATCACCGCCATCATCTCAGCAAAGCATCTCACTTTGGTGTTACCTTCTTTGTTCATCTCGCTGGCACTCACTAATGACTATGTAACATGATGCTAAAGTTTATTCATCCATTATTTGTCTCTTAGTAAAGTCTATTCTGTTTTGTGTATTTGGTTTACCTTAATGTACCTAGCACTTAGAATATGTACTGGAACATGGTAGTGGTTCAATAAATTATTGTTGAATGAAGCTGTAAGTCTACCCATGCTACGTCCCCTGCTTCTGCATGCAATGCACAACTAGCACACTGTATATCATCACATGTACAGTCCCCTGCTTCTGCATGAAATGTACAATCTGGCACACTGTATATCGTCACATGCACTTTTGTTGGCCATGATGCTGGTTCTGTGTCTGACACCCTGGCATATCCAGGTGTTCTTGGCTGATTGACATAGAAGTGTTTGATATGAATGAAATATGCTTGGTCATCCCTCTTCCTCAACATCAGTAATCTGTAGGCTTTGGTGGTACTCTATTGAACTCACTTTTGTTTCAATTTCATACTCCAAACTTACAGACTGGAGACAGTTATTAATGATGTGTCTATTTCACCATCCACTAATGCTGAGTCACTGGAAGAAAGAAGTAATCAGAGGAAAGATTGGAAATAACCTAGGGTCACTCAACTACAGAAGTCACACACACACACACACACACACACACACACACACACACACACACAATCAGCCACTGTAGTGGAGCATACCTCTAATCCAAGCCCTCGAGAGGCTGAGGCATGCAGAATGTACTTTTGAGGATAACCTTGGGTGTACCAAGCAAGTTCCAGATAACTCTGGACCATATATTGAAGCCTTATCTCAACAAACAAACAAATAACAACTACAGCAGCAGCAGCAGCACAATAATAATAATATTACCATGATCTAGGTGGGAAGTATTAACATTCATCCAGAATTACTGATACCTTCCAATAACTTCCCCCTTTATAACGAGACATAGTCCCATACATTCTGATAAAAGCAGAACATATCACTCCTCCATGAAAGTTGCAAAACGACATACATAGGTCTTATTTCTACAAGCTTAACATCTAGCAGTAAGATGAACAATGGCACAGTTCTTCTACACCTGCCCAACAAATCCTATCATACCTTTCATGCATATGGCCAATTCACCTACTAAGTGTCACATGAAACCTTCATTAAGCCACCCTGCCTATATTATCTGCTCCAGAATAGACTCTTGTACTTAGGAATTACCAATGAGATAACTGCAGCCCTGCTACATCCTGACTATCACCCTAAGAGACCTCCATCCAAGCCCTCCCAGGTAACCCACTTACTCAGGAATTCCTGACCCCCATGACCAGGAGAAGATGACGAATGCTCATTGTCTAAAGCCCCTGAGTCTTGCAGCAATTAGCACTGCAGCAAAATCTTACTAATCCAGCTCAATCCAGAAAAGGTGTCAGAGCCCCAGATTCAGGACTCCATCTGCAGCTGTAACTAAGCAGACGTCACAGACAAAATTACTTCTTTCCTTTCTCCCCTAATTCACTCTATTAAAAAGAAGTTTCACAATAGCGAGGGATTTTTTTTTCCTTTTCAAGAGCCTTCGTAGCAGTCCTACTGTATCAAACGGGATTGGTTTTAAATGAACATCCTCGTACTGCTCTGCCTGCCAGGGGAGTTGTGAGGCTTAATTAATTACAGATCTTTGGATGAAAGAAGCACCAAGTACAGGGAATTATCATCAAACGGGACCAGGAAAAAATGAAAAAGAGAAGAAAAATAAAGCATTCTCTCTCTGCTTGCTAAATCTATTTCACCTGAGATTTCACGCAGGCTGAGTCACCTATTGTTTAGAGAGGACTCCATTTTTGCTGAGTGCAGAGGGGAAAGAAGCCAGCACTGTTGGAGAATAGGAAGCCCTTGTCCTTTAGCTTAAAATAGGCCCCTTTCCCAAAATAGGCATCAACTCTTCCTTTAAGGGACAGCATGGCCATCTAGATGATGGGCTTTCAAGGAGGAGCACTGAGCTGGAATATATTTGGTGGGGCCCCATGGAGCCAGTCCACCTCCGTGTGGAAGTGCAGAACTTCCCAAACCTCAGTGAATCCAACAACTCTAGATGCAGATCCCCACCCTGAGCAAATATTAAGGGGAAGCAATTGTTCTTTGTGTCTCCTCCTGCCTGAGGAATCCTAAAGAAGCAGAATTTTTTTATTTTTCAATATAAAAAATGAGATGGTTCATAAGAGACCAGTAGGAAAGTGGCTAAGGTTTATGGTTAAGTTTCCAAAGTTTAAATCCAGAGTTCCCCACACAATAAACATATGACCTTGGGTGAGTGAGTAACTTAGCTTCTCTGAGCCTCTAGTTCTTTCTTTTAGGAAAGTGTAGCCACTAACACTACTGGCTGAGTGACAGGTAATGCCAAAGACAGTGCCCAGATGGAGGCAGAAGTCAATCACTGGGCCATAATGTTGGCTGTCATTAAAGATTTTATTCATCCTGCCATTCTGAGGCTGGCAAACATGTTCATTGGAGTTTTATAGAGCTTTCTATTCTTATAAAATGTGGTTATTCCTAAAAAGCCACAGTATATAGGTCTAGCACATTTAAGCTCCATCTTTAGCCTTTTTCTTGGGGTGTGTATAGAGTAGGCTTTTCCTTACTAAAGAAGTAAAATAAGAAAGCCATGGTTGGGACTGAGAGGATAGCTTAGTCAGTATGGTGCTTGCCTCAGAAGAATAAGGACCTAAGTTCAATACTTTAGCATCCAGATAAAAAAAAAGTTGAATGATATATGCTTGTAACCCTAGCACTGGGGAAGGTAAGAGCCTTACGCTTTGCTTGCCAGCCATGAAAATCCTCTACCAATAAAATAAAATAAAAATAAAAAGTGATAGATGGCATCTGAAGTATGACACCCAGGCTTGTCCTCTGGCCACACATGCATGCACCACAATACTGTACACATATTTACACACACATTTTTATAAAAAGAAAGGTAGACTTGGCTTTTATTCTAAATTGCTCAACTCTCCCTGTGTGATATATACAGCCTAGTTCATCAGACCAAATAGTGTCCCTTTGTGATGGTTCACATCTCTGTGGCATAAACTTGTTTTGGTACTTCAGGGGGAGGCATGGATGGCTAAGGGAGGCAAGCACGTTTCCCTGGACCAATGGCTATTGCAGTTGTGCATGACTATTACAATAATGTATGTCATCTGACTGCTGCAATGATGAAACGCTGTGAGTGTGACAAGGTCTGCCAAGGTTAGGCAAAGGCTGGTACAGTTAGTGCCATTTCTATCAGAGAAAGTAAAAAGGGAACACAAGCCAAACCAGGATTCCTTTGCCTCTAGTCACAATGAGAGAAATGAGAAAAATGGGGAGGAGGTAATTCCAGGATGTTACTTCAATCAGACCTAAACTTGCTGACAAGGTTACATGGTTTGGAAATGCCTTGGTACCCCAATTTCATATATGGATGGGTTTGGAGGTATATTTGTAGAAGATTAGACAAGAAGAAAAAAGGAAAAGGAAGTAAAGGAGGAAAGGAAGAGAAGGGAGAAGAAGGACACTCAGTGCTGTGATCATCTTATTAAATGTGATATGATCTAATTCAACAAGCCTGTTGACTTTCATTACAGTAGTTAAGGATGCCTACTCCACTCTGCTTCCTACTAATGCCACACACCTCGCCTAAGACCCATCCTGAATTATGTTACAGAAAGGTGCTCGATCAGGGCTCATCTGAACAGCAGCAAAAGTAGTACAGCTTGAATGTTTCCAGCAGAGAGGAAGAGTAGCAAAAGTATCTGTTCTACAACAGAGTTCTGAGTTCTACTCGTGGTTCTGGCATCAGCAACTGAATGACCTTGGGCAAGGTGCTGTCAGATATCTTGACGTTTCCTGGTATGGTGGAGATGTTAGGAACCACCAAAGACTTGTGTACATCATGCATAAGGTTTTGTATGATGCACTGTAAAGTGCTCTAAAATGTAAAGCATTATGTTCTGGGCATTGCCTCGGGTGGATGACACTGGACCTGGTGCATCCGTATCCTTCTTTATTTCCTTTTATCTCTATTTGTGTCTCTCTTCTGCCTCACTATACATCTCTAGTATTCTCCATCCCCCTCTCCTTATGCCATAGGTGTGTCAGTTAAACTCAATACATTCCACTCATATTGGCCAACTCCACTGATAGTCAAGCTTGCCATAAAAACACAATTCCTTCTGTAGAACATTTGGAGAACTTTTTAAAGGAGGGTTATGTCTTTAATATAAGTGATGAGTTTTTTTTTTAATAAGAAAGCATCTCCAAAACAGTATGTTCCCTTGAATAAAATACTTGAATAAAAACTAATCTAATGTCTCTAAACCTATCAAAAAGCATAACAACCACAAAAAAGAGAATGAAATGTCCAAGTGCCTGAGCTCTGTGCCTAGAAGTTTAGGCTGGGACTACTAAGAAGTGTATCCATTCCATACACCAATGGTTCTCAAGCTTCCTAATGTTGTGACCCTTTAATACAGTTCCTCATGTTGTGGTGACCCCCAACCATAAAATTATTTTTGTTGCTACTTCATAAGTATAATTTTATTACTGTTAAATAAATCCGTGTTTTCCAGTAGACAACCCCTGTGTAAAGGTCATTTAAACCCCAAAGGAGTCATGCCACACAGGTTGAGAATCACTGCCATATACCACTGTCCATCCTAAAGACACTCTGATGCTGCTTCAAGAAATCTAAAGCTGGCAGTGTTCACACCAGGCTTTCTCTCTCTCTCTCTCTCTCTCTCTCTCTCTCTCTCTCTCTCTCTCTCTCTCTCTCTCTCTCTCTCTCTCCCTCCCTCCCTCCCTTCTTCCCCCTCTCTTTTGCCTCACTATCTCTCCTCTCTCTCTTTCTCTCTCCTCTCTCTCCTTTCTCTTTCTCTCTCTCCTCTCTCTCTCTCTCTCTATCTATCTATCTATCTATGTATATGTATATGTATATGTATATGTATATATATATATATATATATATATATATATATCAACTAAAATTTCTTTCAAATAGATGAGGTATATGGAAGCCAAAAATAACATAGAGTCAGAGGCTAGCCCCAAACCTAAGTGACTAAAGTTCTACCAGGAATTATATAAGAACATGGAGGGGGAAAAGGACGCCAAATATTCTGTTGTTCTCTAGGTAACTGACCGTAGACAGATAATGAGACCACAAACACAGGCAGTAACCATAAAATGTCTCATGTATTATCTAAGTTGTGCTAAGGTCAAAGCTCTAACTCACACCATCAAACTGGGCAGCAGCAGCTTCAGCTTTACAATCAAGGAAAACATAATTCATAGACCAAGAGCCATGATGAGCTCCTTATGGAAAATGGTGGAAGTTGTATTCTCTAATCCTTCTACAGAAAAGACCAGTTTTGAACATAAAGGCAAAGGCTCGTGATGCCATTGTCACTTTGTTTTCTGGGTTGTTTCAGGGCAGTTTCCTTCCATCTGCCCAAGAAGTAAAATAAACACTGCCAGAGTCTTGTATCTGCATCCCCAGGTGCAGGTCCAGGCTGGGTCCCCAGCACTTCTGGGATTCGTCCTCTACTGCTCCAGGCTCCATGACCTGACTGGCACTCAGTAACTTCGTGCTAATTCCGGACCTACAAAGGGTTTAGAAAACCTTTATCCTAGTGTCTCTTTGCTGTGGCTTGAAACTCTGAACACACTGATTATTCACACTGGAAATTAACTATCTAGGTCAATGGTTCTCAAGACTGGATGCACATTAAATTTACCCAGACAGACTTTATGTTGATGCAGGTGCCAAGACTTCTTCTCTGGTCTATTTCATAGACTGATCACAGGACCTGGGCACCAGTGTTTTTGTTTTTTTTGTTTTATTTTGTTTTTAACAGCATCTAGGCAATGTCAACCCATGAGCACAAGAACACAGATCTATATAATGATTCTTACTACTTGTTAGAATTTATTGGAATATTTTTTAAAATATGAGGTTTAATTTCTATAAATTTGATCAGTCTGAGATGATATTCAAGTATTAATTAACCTTAACTTTTTTGTACTATGTATATAAATAAATCTCTACCTATCTCTCTGCCACTTCCTATTCATCCCAAAATACACACCTCATTTTTGAGGATAAAGGTTTTTGTCTTCACTACCCTGACCATCTTGGAACCAGATTTTAGTATACCCTCTTCCTCACTTGCACATCAAAATCTGATAGAATATCTCACACAAGCATTCTTACCTAGATCAGTATGTTCCCCCACCCAGGCCAATACTACTCTCTAACAGATTTTCATGTTAACTCTATACCATAACTGATTGCTTCAAAGATTATAGCAGCACACACTTGAGCTATGAGTTGGCAATACCTCATCTAGTACTAGCCTGTGGGGTCTAGTTCCCTAGCCAGTGAGTCTGCATTAGACTTTGGATTGTTTCAGTCAAAAGAATATAGCAATGTAGGTGGTATGCCAGTTCCAGCTCTTGGTCTCAAGTGTCCTTACACATGGCCAGTTCTCATCACCATAGCAACATCCAAGCTACTCTAAAAGCAAGCTCATGTTAAACTGCTGGGGAATGTATGGAGCAAAGCTAAGCCATTTAAACTAAAGCTCTGAAAAGCAGTCTAGCTAAGATCAGCAAAGCCAAGTAGCCCATCTGTAGCCGAACACAGATGCCCATAAGGCCCACTGTGCTCCAGACCGCATCAGCAAGTCCTTCGAGCCAATTCCAGACTCAGGAGAAATCATAAATTGCTGATTGTTTTAAGCCATTGAATTTGGGAGAGATTTGTTACACAGCTACTGTCAATTAATATACTTTCTAATTTAAATCATAGCCAATATAACTACCATGAACAAAAATAAGACATGTATATATACTCACACGTGTGTGTGTGTGTGTGTGTGTGTGTGTGTGTGTGTGTTATAATTCTCATGCAGATGGTTTGTTTTGGTTTGGTTGGTTTTGGTTTGTGTGAAATGGGGTCTCTCTGTTATGTAGCTCTGGCTGCCTGGAACTCACTATGTATGAGGCTGGCCTCAGATTCATAGAAATCCTCCTTCCTCTATTTCCTGATTTCTGGTATTAAAGGCATGTACCACCACACCTAGCTGATGATAATATTTTAAGAGCACCTACATGTCTATAACAGTGCCATGATGCAATCTCGGTGGCATTGTTAGTAAAGTGTTAAAAGGCTAGTGAGAAAGAAATAGATGTGGCCATAATATATAAAAGGTATATTCATGCTAAGAAATATCTGAATAAAACCACCTGTATACTCTATAATAAGTGAGATTTGGTGAAGTGGGATATAATTGAGTTAAATTTAGAGAGAACTGGAAAAGACAAACTTTATACAACCTGCACAGTTCGTATTATAGTTGTATCATTTTTGGAAATTTTTGGAGATATCACTAGCTGATCACACAGATTGGTTCTGTTGACATTGATTCTAGGGTTTTCATGCGCTACACGTTAGCTACAAACTCAGTTTGGTTTTCTAGCTGAAGGAAAGCACAAATCTTAAGAGATTTATGAAGATCTTCTTTTGTAAATATTTTAAGACCAAACCTAAAGCAAATGAAGACAGACTAGGAAGCAAAGTGCTGCAAACTCTGTTTAAAGAAAAACCTTTCCAAATATTCTCATTCATGATGATTTGGGGGTCTATCATATTGTTTAATCCTCCTGTCCACAGTTTAACGTTAATACACTGATTCTGTATAATGTGGAGACTAAGTAACTCATTGAGAAGAAGTCATTAGACACTGGTGGAGCAGAGATTCTGGCTCCAGGTCTTTTTTTACTCCTTGTCTTAGAATATGAGCCAAGCCTCCTTTTTCTTTAGAAAGTTTTCTCTGCCCTACTGCCCTTCAATCAAACTCCAGTTCTTCAGCAAAACATCCACAGTCCTTGAAAGCTATTAAAGTATGTTATTAGTCTGCTATCACTTCTCCATCTTTTAGTCCCCATTCCCATCCAGCAATGGAGAAGACTTCACCTCTCCCCCTTCAGTCCCACACCTTCCTGTGAAGCATGCTCTCCTCTGCCATAGAAATCATAGTTACTATACATGTCATTGCTTCATAGCAGCCTGCAAAGTCCTAATGGTCAAATGCCATCAAAGCTCTGCATGTAGCCTCCGTGCTGACTCTTGGGTACTGGTTTTCTCCCATTTTACATTATGGTAACATCCTTAAATGCATCTTTTCTTCTAGGCAGAAGCATCTCTGGGAAGGCAATGCCTCTGGGGTTACACATTGTTTTGTGGAGACAGCAAGTGAATACATGTTTATTTTGATACCGTAAAGATAATACTTTCTCATTCAAAAGAAGGATAATAAAGAAATTTTAAAACCTTGTCATTACTGAAGATATTTCTTTCCTATATTATTGTTTTAATTTTACAAAACTGGGATAATGCTGAAAAGCCAGTTTTACATACTGTTTAATTTTTTCACATTATTAAATCATGACATTTTAGCATGTTAAATTAGCACTTGCTGTCACATGTGGGGTTCATAATTGAATATTTGCCAATCTGCATGCATTTGAACAATTTCCAGGATTCTTTTTTATTTCTGAATATGACAACAATGGCATCCTCAGTATGTTAATCTTTTCACTGAATTTTTCTTTAATATATTCTTGAACACATAATTGAGATAGGCATTTTTTGTCTCCTCCGGCTTCAAATTCATTCAATTGTCCTATAGATCAGCACATGCTTTGTACACAGCCTATAACTGTCAAAGAATAGTCATTCAACATCTATCAAATGAGATAATGAAAAATAAATAGGCACTTCACAGAAAAAAATCTTTTTAGGATCAACTACAAGATATGAAAAGCCTCATTTTATTTGGAAACAGAATGAGAATATTTCTTTACTTTAATAGCCTTGTTTCTATATAATGCTTGTTTATGCACCCTAATACACAAAAGTGCAATATGCATCTGCTCTGTGTCTACTCATCATGGAAGAAATAAACAAATAACTTATTATCTACTATATAATGTGTGTGTGTGAATGTGTGAGTATGTGTGTGTATGTGTGTGTCCTGGTACTGTGTGTATGTTATTGCTCAAAGAAACAGCAGAGCAAAATCCCAGGGAAATGATCATAATGCCTTCTTTTTCAGAGCATTATTCTGTTTTAAATGTTTTGTTTTACTTTTTATTGAGTCTTGATGAGTTCCACACTGTGCACCCCAATCCCACTTCGCTTACCTCCCCAATCTCTCATACCTGCCCTTAGCTCTTGCAACCTCCCCTACCCCCAGGGTGGAGGAGAGGGCAGGGCACCAACACTGCACTCATGCCCCCTCATGGCAGACTAGTGGTGGGGCCAGTCAGAGCATAATTCTTAAAGGGAAGCTAGCTTAGGCATACTTTGACAAAGACTGGGAAAGCAGCCACTGTATCTGAGATGCTCCCTGGACTCAATTTCTATCACTAATTATCATGCTACCACAAAACTACAGGTCCAGACATATGTGAGACATAGTGTGCATGTACTCTTCATTGGCTTGAACTACCAATGTGATTTTTCTTCTATGCTTCACAGTGCAATAGGTGGGAAGGAGGGTGAAGCCAGTTCAGAAATAAGAGCAGCAGGGAAAATTGGTGTCATCTGTGGACAGACAAAAAAATATCGTATTCCCAATCACCTGGAATCCAATGGGTTAATATATTGAAATCAATATGTAAAATGATCACCCTTAAGTAAAGATAGACGAGATTAGCCTCTTATTACTCTAAAATAGAAGAGTGGAGAGGATAATATTTGTGTGTTTCGGTAGATGGTACCACAGGTATGTGGTAACTTACTAAACTCATTTCCCTTTTGCATTCAAAATGGACTACTCAATCTACCTGTGACTGTACCCTCTGTCAATACAGGCTTACATGAGCTTCTGTCTGATGCACTACTATCTCCTCAAGCCTTAGCTCACCCAGTGTGGTCATTTGCTCAACTTATTAGTAACCAGCTGATAGCTGCTAAATTGGATTAGAATCTGAACAAAATTCTAGATGGATAAAGTTGAGACTCCCCACTCTATCTGAATAGAAGCAGGGGTTCATGCCAGTTCATCACTGTGGGGAGAAGGCCCTTGAGAAAATGACAGTCTGGGGCTAAGGGCATATCCTTGGAAAGGCACCTCACTCTTTAACCTGTAAGAGAAGAGTGGATCAGATTCCATTAACCCACACCATTGCAATTACCATCCTAAGCCATGTGTACAGTACTGTCCAAAACAGACAACAGATGCCCCTGGGAGACATCTCACATCACAAGGTCATAGTTATTTGAGTTCCCAATGATAGGCAATAAAGTATCACACTGGATAAGAATGGTATTTAATAATAATCAGCTTACTTTGTCATTTTTCCAAGAGATTGCCTGATGTGTAATGTCACAAATAAAGAAAAAAAACAACAAAGTGCAAATTCTCCTGTTACTTTTTAATAAGTAAATAAATTAAGATGTCTAATATCAGGAGCTGGAGGGAGACAGATGCTTTAATTAGCACATCCTCATGTGCAATCGGAGACAGGGGAAACAGAGAAGGTCTTTTCTCATTGCAGTTGGTGTCAGTTTGTTATACAATTAGTCTTGGTGTCTCAAATGTTGAAATCTAATGTCCTGAATAAGAAAAGTAAAGTGGATAAACCTCTCCATCTGTTTACCAGGGTGCTCCGATAAACCGGGTGATTTGACACCTAGTGACAGCTAACCTGGGACAGCCATCCTTTCGCCTGTATCTGTGCCTGCTCACAGAGAAGGGAAAGAAGTCACCTAGTAGACTCACTTCCAGTCATTCCAAAGCATGACTATGTATCTTCAGGAAAGCATCCTGCAGGGATTCAGGATAAGTTAGACAGAGAACCAGGCAGCCAAGCTTCATTCCTAAAGAAGAAAGCAAATGACTACACACACTGCACAAACCAGTAGGCATGGTGCTTGGGGCTTTATCCTATTTATCTTCAGTGCAAGCCTTTGGGTAAAGCATTACTCTCACCATTTTATTAGGAGACTTAAGGACCATACAATTCTTAAGAGCAAAGCTGAAGTTGGAAACCATTTACTGCCCACTCAATGGAAAGAAATAAAATAAAACTGATCTTAGAGCAGGACTGACTTCATAGATTTAGGAAGTGGTCTGGAAAAGTAAACTTCTATTATTCTTACTGCTAATGTTGTTTTCTTGAATTAAGAAAAACTCAGGACTTGGGCCCTGGAAGCTCCCACCACTTATAGCTGTGCCTCTAACACCTGGGTGTGTGTGTGGGGGGGAATTTAAAGACTTTGACTTGTCCACATTTTTTAAAAACTTAATTTCTTATATTACATTTTTTAGATTTTAATATAATTATAACATTTCCCCCTTCTGCTTTCTCCCTCCAAACCCTCCCATGTATCCCTTGCTTTTCTCAAATTTGTGGACTCTTTTTCTTTAATTTCTGATAAATTGGTAGACAGATAGATTGATAGATAAATGATAGATAAATAGATGATAGATAGATAAATAGATGATACATCATATATACATATGTACATAAATACATACATAGAGCATGTTTGGTATATATAATGTTATCTGTTTATATATGTTCATGTCTGACCATATTGGTATTGGATAAACAGCAGATGTGCCTTGGACCTAAGGCCTACTCAACAAGAGGAAAATCATGCCTGTTACTGAAATCCTAGCCAACCACCCAGGTCTAGTGAAGTCATGAATCTTGGAGGAGAACCTACAACCAGCTTTATTAATCCAACTTTATTGCACCAGCATAATTCCTAACTATAGTCTAAATATTTATTCTTGTACCCATTCATGTACTTTTAAAACAGGTCAATGTGTCATAGCTGTATTTATCTTCTTCCCACAGGTATATGAAAGTCATTTTCTTTCATTATGCCAAGACTGTGTTCTCAACCTAACTGTTGGATGGCTAGATGCTAGTCCTTCCATTGAAAGGCAAATTTCTGATTAACAGAATTTACTTGAAGGCAAATTGAGCAGGAGCCTGAGAGAATTCTCAGGCAGCATGTGTTGCATATCAAACACGGCAGTAAATTTTTTGTTTGTTTGTTTTTTGTTTTGTTTTATCTAAGCATTTTTGCATTAATCTTCATTCTGAAAAAAAAATGAAGAGAGTAAAGAAATATCCACATAGCCACCAGGATAAACATAGCAAAACCTTTGTCTGAGAAAGACTGCAGATTGGCATCAGGTACTATAAGCCTAGCCAAAAGACTATGGATGGTAAATCATGGGCCCAAAGGGAGAAACATGCTACCATTATTTCCCTAAATGAACATGGTATCAAACTTTATTGTAATTGTTTTGCATTTTTAATTGATAAAATCCGTTCTTTACAGTCTCATATATGTTGCTAGTGAATTCTGTTTGCACTTAACCTCACCTATGTACTACCTTCCCACCATGGCAATCTTTCCTTAGTTCATGTCCCTTTCCCACATGCATGTTTTGTTTTGTTCTTTGTGACAGGACCATCTGTGTGACCATGGGTTGGAAACTGTCAACTGGAAGCCAGTGGACATGCCATTGTGTACACAACTGAAGAATTGTCCCTCCCCCAGAATCTACCAGTCTAAGTCAGGAGGCACAGGTCCCTCCCTGATCTGTGAGTGGCTATTGACAGGTCTAGCTTGTGTAGGCCCAGTGCAAGCAACCATATCTGCTATATGACCAAGTTTCAATAGCTGTGCCATGCTCTCCAGACTCCTCCCTCCTATCTTTTGGCTCTATTTTATTATCTCCATGTACTTTTCTGAATATTATAGAAGGTGGTATAAATGTCCTTTTTAGGGTTAGAACTCAACTGTCAATGAATCTCAAAACCTTGAACAACCATGAATCCATGCACCCACCTATGTTCACTGCAAAAAGAAGTTTCGCTGATTAAGGTTGTCTATGTGTATAAACATAAATATTTTGAATGCAATTTGGTGCCATGTCAGTTTTCCGTTGGGGCTTGCAACCATCCCAGTTATGAGTTTTGACGTGGTTTCAAAACAAGGTTTGTATTGCCTCCTGTGGATTAGGTCTCAAATGCCAATTCAAGAGTTGTACCACTACTGCACCAGTAGGCATATCTTACCTGGCAAGTTAGCATTGTACTTCACAGGGTCAC
>JADRCD010204148.1:0-10726 GCA_019843815.1 Montemys delectorum | reverse complement strand
AACAAAATTATAGAAGAAAACTTCCCTAACCTAAAGAAAGAGATGTCCATGAACATACAAGAAGCCTACAGAACTCCAAATAGACTAGACCAGAAAAGAAATTCCTCCTGTCACATAATAATAAAAACATCAAATGCACTAAACAAAGAAACATTTTTAAAAGAAGTAAGGGAAAAAAGGCAAATAACATATAAAGGTGGGCCTATCAGAATTACACCAGACTTCTCACCAGAGACTATGAAAGCTAGAAGATCCTGGACAGATGTCATACAGACCCTACAAGAACACAAAAGCCAGCCCAGGCTACTATACCCAGCAAAACTCTCAATTACCATAGATGGAGAAAACAAGATATTCTATGACAAAACAAAATTTACACAATATCTTTCCACAAATCCAGCCCTACAATAGATGGATAACAGATGGAAAATATCAACATAAGGAGCAAAACTACACCCTAGAAGAAGCAAGAAAGTAATCTTTCAACAAATCCACACAAATCTAATTCTACTTCCGACAACAAAGACAACAGGAAGTGACAATTACTTTTTCTTAATATCTTAATATGGAAATTAATATTACCAACATATCCTAAGCGACTGAAATCCAAAAATATGTGGAGTTAGAAATTTGTTGATTGTCATCCAATGGTCTCTCTAGTTTGGTAATTGGAGAAATAGATCCAATATTGTACAATCTATATATATTTTCAGCTTGTTTCTGACAGTGTTTTGCTGTGTACAATGTAAGGGTCTTGAAATCTTGCTTTTCCTATCTCAGCCTCTCTATTAGTATTGTTTATTTCATGTTTTTACACTATACTATGGTTTTCAGAACAGCTTATATATTTCAAAAGTATTTATATACTCAAGGGAGACATAGACAATTAACTTGGGAGGTGACTTGTACGAAAGAGAACAACAAAGAGTGAGACTGAATGCTTTGCTTGACATTTGTAGCTCTTGTATCAAGTTTGAAGAAGAGGACTTTATAAGTTACTCTTTCTCTGAGATGAATGCTTTTCAAAATCATCACAGCCAATGAACCAGATTCTTATCCTCACCTAATATATGTGCCACCTTCCATGCAGAACCATTGTTCATTGAAACAGTTGGTGAATGACTTTATGGAGAGAGCATCTTAATACACACACCATTTCTTAAATGAATGTAGCCTGTTCTCTGTGGGCTGAGAATAAAGTCACACACTCAAGTCAAAGAGCTTTTTGACCATAGCAGGAAGTCTGTATCTAAAAATCGTGCCTACAATTCATTCCTTGGTGCAGCAGAACTGTCAACTCTCAGCTTAGCTACGATAGAGGTAAAAATCCTTTGGTGATTTGAGGGTAATTGAAGTACAGCCTTATTGCAATGAAATCCAATGTCTAAAAATTGTTCTTATTTTGGGCTTATACCACAGAAGGAGCCAAGATTTTAAACTCTACTAAATACAAAACAAACAAACAAGAAGACTTTACATATTTATATTTATTTAAGAAAATACTAGTAGTGATGTATTATTTTGAAATATACAGTTAATATGTTTGGAGTTATTTGAAATTTATAGTGAGAAAAGCGTATGTATTTTCAGTATTGCTGTAGACAAGCATCTACATAACACTGTTAAATTGATGTTTTATATCAAACAACTTTTATAATACTCTTTTTATTATAACATTTGATAAATTTTAAGGAGTATGACAAAAAAAGATATTGTAGGTATTGAAGAGGGGGTCTCTGGGAGGAGTTGGGGTACAAAAGGGAAACAAGAATGTGATTTAATTCTATTTACTTAAAATATGTTTTTAAATGTTAACAAATTCAGACAAATTGAAATCATGTAACTTTTCTCATCATAATGCAATAAAAGTTAAAAAAAAAATGAAAAAAAGTAGAGCAGGCTGAGTTTATTGACATGGGCTCTTTGAGTGGAGATTCTAGGTTTAATATGGAAGCTCATACAGTTAAAAAAGGTGTCAGAAGTTTGTTTGAATGGCTGGCTGAAGTGTTTATCAAAAGAAGGCCTACTGAAAAGGAGGTGGAGATGCCTGCTATCCATTGGCTTAGTGTTGATGAAGGGATTTTAAGGCTTAGGGAAATTGTAATGCTAGAGTGGATATGTGTATAAAACCTAATCCTCCAAAATGGGAAGGTCTAGAAGATATGCCAGTCCTATAAGATACAAATTGGTGAGAGGGGCACCAGTACATTTGAAGAGTTTTGTTCTTGCCCTTTTCCTTGTGACAGACCTTAGGGTTGGAGACACTGCTGCTGAATTAGATGAATTAAATGCAATGGATTTACTTGGGCCCTGAGGTAACAAGCACCAGGTGGCAGCACTGAATCGCCAGAGACAAGGTGATCATAGTTATTATAATGGACAATGTAGACAAAACAATGTTTATAATGACATACCCCCTAATGGTCAGCGCAGGAGAGGTGAAATTTATAATGGCATGAGTCACTTGGATCTTTGGTACTGGCTAACCAATCATGGTGTTTCCAGGCATGAAATAGCTAGGAAGCCTACTGTATATCTGTTTGACCCATATAACCAGAAAAATTCTCAAACAGATGAAAGAAAGGCTACATTGGATCTTGGCAAAAGGCAGTCTTAGCCAGTGAATCAATTTTCAAACATGAGCCAGTTTGCAGATCCAGAACCCCTTGAATGAAGGGGTGGCCAGGTTCCCCTGAGGAAGGATCTTGATAAGACACCTAAAAGTTTTGCTGTTAGTCTTTCTCCAGTTCTTCCCTAGAGGGATCTACGGCCTTTTACAAGGGTAACTGTACCCTGGGGGAAAGGAAATAATCAGACTTTCTGGGGTCTATTGGATACTGGTTCTGAATTGACACTGATCCCAGGAGATCCCAAGAAACATTGTGGTCCTCCAGTTAAAGTAGGGGCTTATGAAGGACAGGTGATTAATGGAGTTTTGACTAATGTCTAACTCATAGTAGGTCCAGTAGATACCCAAACACATTCTGTTGTTCTGTTATATATTGGGATAGATATACTCAGAAATTGGCAGAATTTTCACATTGGTTCCCTGACCCAGAGATGAGGGCATTATGGTTGGAAAGGCTAAGTGGAAGCCTTTAGAGTTGCCTCTGCCAAAGAAAATAGTGAATTAAATTGTATTCCTGGAGGAATTGCAGAAATTACTGCCACTATCAAGGACTTGAAAGATGCAGGGGTGGTGGTTCCCACCACATCTCCCTTTAACTCTCCTATCTGGCCAGTGCAGAAGACAAATGGATCATGGAGAATGACAGTTGATTATCGAAAATTAAATCAAGTAGTAACTCAAATTGCAGCTGCTGAACTAGATGTATTTTCTTTACTTGTGCAAATTAACACATCTCCTGGTACCTGGTAGCTATTGATTTGGCAAATGCCTTCTTATCAGTACCTGCCCATAAGGACCACCAGAAGCAATTTACTTTCAGTTGGCAAGGCCAGCAGTATACCTTTACAATTTTGCCTCAAGGATATATTAACTCTCCTGCCCTGTGTCATAACTTAGTTAGAAGGGATCTTGATTATTTGTCTCTTCCAGAAAATATTACACTGGTACACTATATTGATAACATCATGCTGATTGGACCAAGTGAGCAGGAAGTAGCAACCATGTTGGAGTCGTTGGTAACATATACGTATCAGAGGATGGGACATAAATCCAACCAAAATTCAAGGACCATCTACATCAGTGAAATTCTTAGGAGTCCAGTGGTGTGGGACATGTAGAGATATTCCTTCTAAGGTGAAAGACAAGTTATTGCACCTGGCCCCTCCAACCACCAAGAAAGAAGCACAATGTTTAGTGGGTCTATTTGGATTCTGGAGACAGCACATTCCTCACTTGGGTGTGCTATTCAGGCCCATTTACCAAGTGACTTGGAAAGCTGCTAGCTTTGTGTGGGGCCTGGAACAGGAGGAGTCTCTTCCACAGGTCCACGTTGCTGTGCAGGCTGCTCTACCACTTGGACCATATGATCCAGCAGACCTGATGGCATTTAAGGTGTTGGTAGCAGATAGAGATGCTGGTTGGAGTCTCTGGCAGGCTCCTCTAGGTGAATCACAGAAGAGACCTTTGGGATTTTGGAGCAAAGCTCTACCAGCATCTGCAGACAACTATTCTCCCTTTGAAAAATAGCTCTTGGCCTGCTATTGGGCCTTAGCAGAAACTGAACATTTGACAATAGGACACCAAGTTACTATGCGAACTGAAGTTCCCATCATGAGCTGGGTGCTATCAGACCCTCCAAATCATAAAGTAGGACATGTACAGCAGCAGTCTATTATCAAATGAAAGTCGTATATATGTGATCAGGCCAGAGTAGGTCCTGAAGGCACAAGCAAGTTACATGAATAAGTTGCTCAAATGCCTATGGTTTCTACTCCTGTTACAATGCCATCTGCTGTCAAGCATGCTCCTATAGACTCACGGGGTGTTCCCTATGATCGACTGACTGAAGTTGAGAAGACTAGGACCTGGTTTACTGATGGCTGTGCACGTTATGCAGGCACTACTCAGAAGTGGACAGCTGCAGCATTACAACCCCTTTCTAGGACAACCCTGAAAATACAGGTGAAGGAAAATCTTCACAGTGGGCAGAACTTTGGGCAGTACACATGGTATTACAGTTTGTTTGGAAGAAGAAATGGCTAGATGTGCAATTGTTCACTGACTCATGGGCTGTAGCCAATGGATTGGCTAGATGGTCAGGGACCTGGAAAGATTACAATTGGAAAATTGGTGAGAAAGACATCTGGGGAAGAAGTATGTAGATAGATCTCTCCAAATGGGCAAAGGATGTGAAGATATTTGCATCCCATGTAAATGCTCACCAAAAGGTGACGTCAGCTGAGGAGGAGTTCAATAATCAAGTGGATAGGATGACCCGTTCGGTGGACAGCCAGCCTCTTTCCCCAGCCATCCCTGTCATTGCTCAATGGGCACATGAACAAAGTGGCCATGGTGGCTAGGATGGAGGTTATGCTTGGGCCCAACAATACGGACTTCCACTCAGCAAGGCTGACCTGGCTACAGCTGGTGCTGAATGTCAGATCTGCCAACAGCAAAAACCAATACTCAGCCCCAGATATGGAACCGTTCCTTGAGGTGAGCAGCCAGCAACCAGGTGGCAGGTTGACTACAACGGACCACTTCCTCCATGGAAAGGACAATATTTTGTTCTTACTGGAGTAGATACTTACTATGGATATGAATTTGCCTTTCCTGCATGTAATGCTTCTGCCAAAACCACCATCCGTGGACTCACAGAATGCCTTATCTATCATGGTATTCACACAGTATTGCTTTTGACCAAGGAACTCACTTCACAGCCAGAGAAGTGCGACAGTGGGCTCACAATCATGGATGTCACTACTGGTCTTACCATATTCCCCATCATCCTGAAGCTGTTGGTCTGATAGAAAGATGGAATGGCCTTTTGAAGACAGTTACAGCACCAATTAGGTGGCAACAGCATGGAGGGCTGGGGCAGAGTTCTTCAGAAGGCAATATATGCTTTGAATCAGCATCCAATATATGATACAGTTTCCCCCATAGCCAGGATCCATAGGTCCAGGAATCAAGGGGTGGAAAAGGGAATAGTTCCACTCACTATCACTCTTAGTGACCCTCTAGGAAAATTTTTGCTTCCTGTCCCCACAACTCTAGGTTCTAGTGGCCTAGAAGTTTTGGTTCCAGAGTGGCGAGTCCTTATACCAGGAGCCACAATGTTCAACTGGAAGCTCAGATTTCCCTCTGGTCATTTTGGGCTTCTCATGTCCTTAAACCAACAGGCTAAGAAAGGAATAACAGTGTTAGGAGGAGTGATAGATCCAGATTACCATGGAGAAATTGGATTGTCTCTTCACAATGGAGGTAAGCAGGATTATGTCTGGCATGCCCTCCCCCTGGAGCAGGCTGTTTCAGTCCTTGCTTTGCCACAGCCAGATAGCCCACCTAGGGTGGAGCCTTCCAACTTAGGTGAGGTCTATTGTCCTGTCACATCTGCAGCTTCCTACAAGGAGCCACCACCCGCTGAGCTGCTGAGCCTATCTGCTCGTTGAGTTCCTGACATGCAACAAGATGCTGATGAGGCAACGAGATCCTGGCATAGAGAGGGATGGGTCCCCTCCCTTTATATACTCAGCATTGGACTTTGATCACAAACTTGTCTTGGCCTCATCCTTCTCTTGCTGTCCTACCCATTTAATCCCATCTTTCCTTTTGGGAACCAAAGTAACCCATGGCCACTGGCAGCTACATCCTTGGAGTGCAGGAGATCCCTTAGAGCAGCTCTTAGTACTACCATGTCCTGTGATTAAAGTCAATGGGAAATTACAACAGCCTAATCCAAGCAGGATGACAAAGGATGCAGACCCATCAGGAATGAAGGTATGGGTCAATCCTCCAGGAAAAGAGCCAAGACCTGCTGAGGTGCTTGCCAAGGGTGAAGGAAACACAGAATGGGCAGTAGAGGAGGGTAGTTATAGATACCAGCTAAGGCCCAGTAGTCAGTTGCAGAAACAAGGATTATAAACTAATAAGAATGTGTCTGTCTTATTTTGTTAAGAATACCTTTGTCTTTCTTCCAATTTCTTTAACATCAATTGGTATTTAAGTTGAGACACTAAAAGAAATGTTCCCAAGAGACATTGCCCCATTGTGAATTTACAAATGTGTTTGTGATTGTATGAGGAGTAGTTTATATCATGTTAGGTGTATTCATGATCTTGTTATTGTTTCATGTGGACATGAGATATTTGTGTCAAGTTGACAAGGGTTGGATTTTAGTGACTATTCCTGGTTGTCAACTTGACTATCTGGAAAGAACTACAATCTAGAATTGGAAGGCTTGCCTGTGATCCTAATCTGGAGGCTGAGAGATAAAAGTTTCTGACCTGGATCTTGGCATGGAGATCGTGAGGCCTAGTGGCTATGAATCCCAGAAGATTAAGACAGGAAGATTTCCCAGTTCAAGGCCATCTGGGATTAAAGGTGTGGTGGCACACACCTTTAATCTGGGCCATACCTTTTGCTGGAGCCCTATATAAAGACATTGGAAGAACGAAGGCTCTCTCTCTCTTCTTTGCCTGCTTGCCTTGTGGAACTGAGCAACTGCTAGATCCTTGGACTTCCATTCACAGCTGCTGCTGACCATTGTTGGGAGTTTGGCTACAGACTGTAAATCATCAACAAATTCCTTTACTATATAGAGACTACCCATAAGTCCCGTGACTTTAGAGAACCCTGACTAATACAACCTGGACCTCACACAGTAGCATCAGAATGCATGTGGTCTTTTCAGAACTGCATGTTAAAGAGGTTGAAGGACACATAGATAGGGAATTTTATAGGCCCTGAGGACAGAGATCAGTGCCTCCTTGTATACATTTCTCTTGCTCCTCACTATGCTGTGAGATAGGGTTCAAGTATATTTATCTACATTTTCTAAAATTGTAACCAGATTCTCAGAGTGGAAAACAACTCACCTATAACAAATGCCTCTGAGCTACTTGGCTTGGCCCAGTCTTCAATCAGTCAGGATTCTACTTCACATAGGCTCCTAAACTTTGCCTTGTCCTCACTTTAAGCAAACACTAATATTTCAATCACTCAACTGGCCCACTGAGTGTCCATGGAGCTTTAGATGTCACCTGTTTTACCCCATAATTCCTGTTAGTCCTCAGAAGAGAAGAGCCTTCTGTTTGACTTGAAGATGCTATAAGACCCGTATCTAGGCATTCTCCCTATTGTGCATTAACCCTTTCAAATAAAGCTTCCTCTAGCTCTGGTCCAGATCAATTCTTAATTTGACATCCCTCACAGGGATTTGAATCCAAAATTCTCTGAACTCTATAATTCATTCAGAGGTTAGAATTACCCAGAAACACTTCTGCATGAAATCTTGCAGCAGTAAATGAGTTTTCTTCTGTCAATCAGACTAAGGAAAATTTCTCAAAAATATAATAAGTTTGATAAATTATTTGTTATTTGGTCTGTGAGCCTATGGAATAATACAGACTCTTATGTCTTTTAAATCTTAAGTCATGTTTTTTCCTCAGTAAAAGTCACATTTCTATTTGTTCATTTGTTTTTTGTCTTTTGACCACATGGGCCAGTAGATGTTTGATATTTTAAAGAAACATTATGCGAAGCAAGCTTAACTATAAGAAGCCTAATCTATTTTGTCTTGGTAATATAGTGCAGTTATTTGACTCACATTTACTAAGGGTTTAATAACAACTCAGGTTTCCCAAGCCCATCATGCACAGTGTCTGTACTGGCTGGACTGCGTTAATGGTCAAGGAGGTATCTTCATAGCGTGGAGTCTGGCTTTGAGCTCAAGCTTTACTATTTGCTGGCTGGGGTTGGATTTTTTCAGTGGGCCCACTCTTTCTACCTCAGATCAACTGAGCATCCAAGGGTCAACTACATTTCCTTACCACTTCCTACTGAGGCAAGATTCCTGTATATAGGTACAGAAGCATTATTAGAGTGTTGCATGGAATTCACTTGACAAAACATGCTAACAAACAGGTCGTGCCCATCTTTTTTGCATTATAAAGTCTCTTTTGTCATAATTCTCTTCATGGATCCTGAGACATTCTCCCCATCCCAGCTCTTAGAAAGTCTTTCTTTAGCTTGTTGTCTCCATAGCAACTTGTGAAGTCAGAGGTTCCCATAGCGTTGGATTCTGGCCCCATTAGCTTGTAGGCTGCCTGTCAGCAGCCATTTACCCCATGGCACAGCCAGACAGAGCTGTAGGTATCAGATGGGGTCAGGTTTTCTCTTGCTATTGGCTAAGTAAAGACAACAATTTGACATCTGATCAGGTGAAACTGTCCTTGAGCCTGGGACTCGAATATAAGCTACTTCCTCACTGAATCGGATAAAACAAAACATCCACAGTTTTCAGCAAGCAGTGTGAGATAATGCTGTTTTTTCTAATATATGGAAGAATTTAAGGAGCAAGATTGTTTTTCTTTCTCCATCTCTACTTTTTGCCATTAGAGACATATTCTTTACCCAGGGGGTATATATGTACCAGGAAGTCATCACATTAGAGATGGAGAAGAGGATAGAGAGGGATGCAGGTCCTGAGGCATTGTGAACTTTGTCAACCTTGGACTCTTGATTTGGAAGCCAAATCAACTGCTGCACTTCACTGATGTTGTTATGAGGGTCTTCTGTCTTACAGCCAAGTTTCTTCCTGACAAATATCCACAATGATATCCCCTGATGATATTGTGATAGCAAAATAATTAAAACATCATGGATCATATAGTTTAAAAATGTTACCTCTATTAGGAAGCACTGATGACATTACATTTCAGCAGATTAAGAAACAGAGTCTTAGAGAAGATAAGTATGAGTCAAAGTCTCATGATGAGAAAGTGTGGAGCCAGGGTCCAGAGGTCTATTGTCTCTTCAAGCCTATGCTTGTTGACAGTATTATAGAGCCTGTTCCCAGGGAAACTGGGAAAATAGCAAACAACAACAACAACAACAACAACAACAACACAGTAATAAAATACTGCCACAACTGTGACCACCAAACCATTGTTACTGTGAGTGTCAGACATTGTGCTGGTGCTTTGCCTGAGAATATCATGGTGAGGCCTTTACAGGACTTAGTGCTCCCCTACTGACCTCAGTACAAGTGGCTTTGCATGGCTGAATGGTGGTGGAAATCATCTGAGTTGGGTTTTGCAAGTGGAGTAAGAATTCATTATATGAAGAAGAAAAGAGGTGATTCAGAGAGATAGATGCCTTGCTGAGCTGAACTCTCAGAATAAAATAGACATAGTTTGAGTCTCTGTTTTCTAAAAGCCATCTTTACCTTTTGACTAGAAATAATACATTTTCCTGTTTTATCTGAGCACGTAGACACACAGCTGTAGATGGAATTTCCCAGAGTCCCTTGCAATCTGTCTCTGATTACAGTCTTTTCAGTAGGGTTTTATCAAGGATGTACAATTCGCTTGTTATTTTTTGTTTGTTTGCTTGTTTGAATAGAAAGACAATTATTTTACATAGGCCAAAACATGTGTATGATAGTTCCCTGGCTTTGATAAGAGATGAAGGCACAGTACAGGAGATTCTGGGCCCCTTATCCTGTCTTCTTAGACTTCCTACAATTGATCAATTGGTAGGAGAGTTAATCAGTTAATTCAGTTTGACTCTCAGGACAAGGAAAAAAAACAAGACGATGGGGGATAACAGGACAGAAGCTTCACCTTGAGAGGAGGAGAAGTGATTTAGAGTGCTTAATGTATCCATCTACTTGCTAAGTTCTTTATTGAACAATTATTGATTGTGCATGGACTGCGGCCTTCACCTAAACCATGCTTTTTCCACTGCTGTACTTCCTTCCCTTCATCTAGTAGAGTATTTAAGAGAAAGCAAGTTTGTTGTACTGGAGAAAAGAAAGTGACCAGGGTTTTATATTGAAATATAATGTGGGAAGTTCTGAATTCATGGGAACTGGTATGAGTTGTTATGGCCCTATGGAGAAATAGATCAGAAGGAGGTTTGAGCTCAGAAGAGTCCACCTTCTGGTGGGTACATGCTAGGTATTAAGAACACAGCTGGGCTTGGTCAAATGGAGCAGAAGATGCAGTAGAAATGGGAGGATGATCTCCCACATACACCTCTTAGATGTTGGAGCCTAGAGAATAATAGTGAGAAATATGCATTAAATATACAAAT
>JADRCD010204147.1:18773-33787 GCA_019843815.1 Montemys delectorum | reverse complement strand
CCTCCTCTCTCCTCTCCCTCCTCTCTCCTCTCCCCTCCTCTCTCCTCACCTCCTTCCTTCCTCTCTCCTCTCCCTCCTCTCTCCTCTCCTCTCCCCTCCCTCCTTTATCTATCCTCCCCCTCCTCCCTTCTCTGTCCTCCCCTCCCTCCCTCCTTCCTACTCTGTCCACCCCTCCCTCCCACCTCTATCCTCCCCCTCCCTTCTCCCTCCTCTTTCCCACCTTCCCTCTCTGTCCTCCCCTCCCTCCTCCCTTCTTCCCTCTTCCCTCCCTCTTTCCTCCCTCCCCCTCCCTTCCTTCACTCCTCTCTTTCTCCCTTCCTCTCTGCCTCCTTTCTCAGATTTTTCAAGCTCCCTCTCCCTTACTTCCACCCTATCTGTCAACAAGGGTATTAGCAAGGCAGGATCAGGGAGTGTGTCTCTGGGGTGTTCATTTGGACCTTTAACACTTACTGGTTTATGACCTGCGTGCCTTTGTGGAGCAGGAAAGCACACTGCAAAACTCTTTCCCTTCCTTCTGTGACTTCATGACAGAATGTTCTGATGGGCCCGGGTTGGATTTATGTTTCTTTCAACACTAGGCAGAGAGTATGAAGAATGGACAGGAACCTATTCAGCTGTTGTGAGTTAGTCTCCATCTTCCTCTTTTCCACCGGACTCCGCCATCGCTTCCGCGCTTCCGAGGGGAAGACTGGTTCCTTCTCTGCAGTCATCTGTCCGCAGCACTGGAAGTGTGGTGGGCTGAGCGGACAGACAGGTTTTCTGCGCTGATCTGAGAGGGGAGGGTGCACATCTGTAGGCCTGGTGGAACGTCCTATGAATAACAGCAACTTGGTGCCACATTCAGTGAGAGACCTTCCCAAGCACTGTGAGCTGTTTACTGTGCCTGCCTCAGCCAGCAAACACCAGCAGGGCTTCACACTCAGCTGTCCTCCACCCTGCTCTCAGCTAGTTATCTCCCAGAAGCCATTGCAGGAGATGTTGGTGTGCTTGGACTCGATAGGTGCACAGCGCAGGCTGCTCAGAGAAAAAGAAACAAAACAACAAACCCAAAACCAAAAACTAAAAACCAAAACCAAACAAAAAGACAAACAAACCCCCCAGACCTTCCTTCCTATGGGCATGTGGCCTAGAGAGGAAGGATGTGGAGGCAGCCAGTATGCACTAGACTCTGCCCAGGGCAGTCTTTGCCCCATCAGCTCACGACAGGTGATGCGCACTCCAGATTCCTGGCCTTTGCTTGGAGCCACTTTAAAGCCTCTGAATATCACCTTGAAGGGTTCCCTTGCTGGCTTGAGCACCCGTGTAACATGCTAACTCACTGGACATACACTCCGACTAGTTTCTGATTGTTGATATGACAGATTATCATGGTTTTAGTGGATTGAAATGACACACATTTATTTCTTTATGGTTTTGAGGTTTGAAGTTAAAAACTAAGCCTTGGGAGGTCTAGTAAGATGCATTTCTGATTTACAGAAGAGAATGGATTCCCTGTCTTTTCTGTATTCTGAAGGCTGCCTGCCCTCCTAGTTTGTGGATTCTGCTTCCTCTTTAAAAGCTAGTCACATCACATCTTTTGACTCTCTTAAGGACTCCATCGTGCTGGACTCACTTGCATGAACCAAAGTTTTTGCCTTACCTTCAGATCAGTGAGTGGCAAACATGGTTGACCCTGGCTTTGGAATCTGGCACCCGCTCACAGACTCTGAGTATGGGACTTTAGATGCCCTTAGGGCATCATGATGCTGAAGCCCCTCTGAGGGTGCATTACTGTCTGTGTCTGCCACACCTTGACTTCCTGGTACATCGTAGCCCAGGCTCAGTGCTATCTGTCTTACTCCTTCGCTTCCTTGTTGGTCTTTCCTGGGATTGTCTCCCAAACTACCTGCTTGTCTTTTGCCTCATGGTATGCAGAAACCCAAATCCTACTGTGAGCCTCCAGTCCAGGGACATCAGTGTCTCATCAGCATGCAGTCTGTCCCTCTATTGGCTCCTCCTAATTTTGCCACTGGTGGTGAGATGAAGGAAACTCCAGGTAAACTGCTAGCCATCTAGATCCAGTGTCACTTGGAAAGAGCAGCTCCTGCCAGGTCTTGAGGTGCATTGTAATTGGATGACTGGAGGTCATGTGTGCCTCATGAGATAAAGGAAATATGAAATGCCCCTTGTTCCACTGACCTGTATGATCCAGAATAACTTTACATGTGTTCTGCTGGAAATGTACTCCACCACCACTCCTTTCTGTACACGCCTGTCTATGTGTGAATATGTGTCTGTATGTGAGTATGTACGTGTGCATGGCTATGCCTACCTAACACAGGATGCCTGGGTGGTTCTTAGGGAACATCTAACAGGTGTACTGTGATAATCTCACAGGCTACAAAAACAAGCACAGAGCCACACGGAGGAAGAACTGCTGCTAAGCACACATTAGCTCTGCCAGAATCTGCTTAGCTACTCCTGCTCTTGAACATCCACTCCCGATACCCCCACCCCAGTCTGACATGTCTCAGACTGGAGAGGTTCGCAGCTTAGCTCCTCTTTGCTCTATTCAATACATCGATACAATTGTGGGGTTAACCTTTTAGGGTATAGATGTGTGTGTGTGTGTGTGTGTGTGTGTGTGTGTGTGTGTGTTCTTGTAGGATACATGAGAAGACATGACATTTACTCAGGACAGTCTGCCTCGTGGCGAGGCTGAGGTGTCCCATTGCATACAGAATCAAGAGCACTTCCAGCAGGAGATATGCAAACTTCTGGATCAAGCAGAGTAATGAAACAAGGTATTTCAGATTTCCTCCCTCTTGGGAGATTTTTTTTCTCTTTATGTAGAAGGAAAGGATTCAGTTTGATCCTCAGCTATGTCTTAGGTCCAGCTTCCTTGCTCAGCATTTGTGCTTGATTAGACTGAATGGAGTCAAGAGTTCAGCAATGGTTTAGCCTGTAAGTTCAGGCTTAGAGTCTTCTAAGAGCCCAGTTCTGTCATATGAGCCTCTTTCTGGAATTTGGCTGACATCAGTTTCTAAGATGTCTCCCTCACATTCTCCACAAGTCTGTGCTACTGTTGGCACACAGGACTGTCTTTGTAGGGCTATCTATGGGGTCATGGCTACTGGAGTGGCCTCTCAGTGTGTTTTGGTGGATGCCCTCAGCCAGACAGAGAAATATGAGGGAGAGAGACAGAATCTGCAACAGCTATTGTGGGCTGGACTCGGAAGCCACAAAGTCATTTCTACCTGTCCAGTTACTTCTTTTCTTAGTCTATTGTCTGTTGCTGTGGCAAAAATAGCTAAGACTGGGTAATTCATCAAGGAAGGGGTGTGTTTTAGCTCACGGTTCTGGAGTTTAAAGTTCTCCCTGGGCCATGTGATGTCGCTGAACTCCTGACTCCAACCAAATCTCCAGAAAACTGAAGCTGAAGCTCTGACATCAGAACTGAGCTTTTTAGAGGCCCCAGGGCCAGAACCACCCAGCTCAGCACCCACTGGGTTCTAGAATAGTAGAGGCTTTCCAGAGAGGAAATATTACTTTAAGTCTGGGAATTTGCAATCAATCTTCCTGTTCAGTCTCTGATGAAGAAGCCTTCCCGCTGCATCCTAGCAGGGCAACAAACATCGAGTATCTACAAACAACATGTGAACCAAGAACTGACCCTATTGCAGAGCTACCCTGTGATAGATAGCACCGTCATCCTTTGGTTAATTTGTGAATGGACAGAATCTTGGTTGATAACTCATCTCTTAAAGGTTTTGATGGTCTCACCTCCTGCTATCCCACAACGAGGACTAATTTTTTAAATTAATCATTTTATTCACTTACATTTCAAATGATATCCCCCTTCCTGGTCTCCCCTCTGAAAATCCCCCATGCCATCCCCTTCCCCTTTGCCTCTACAAGGGTGCTTCCCCCTGACTCCTGCCTCACCACTCTTGCATTCCCCTATGCTGGGTCATCAAGCCTCCACAGGACCAAGGGCCTCCCCTCTCATTGAAGTCAGATAAGGGCATCTGCTGCTACATATGTATCTGGAGCCACAGATCCCTCCATGTATACGCTTTGGTTAGTGGTTTAGTCTCTGGGAGCTCTGGGTGTTCTGGTTAATTGACATTGTTCTTCCTATGGGGTTGCAATCCCCTTCTGCTCCTTCAGTCCTTCCCCTAGTCTTCGATTGTGATCCCTGGGCTCAGTCCAATGGTTGAGTGTGAGTATCTGCATCTGTATTAGTCATGTGCTGATCATTAGGCAGAATCTCTCAGGAACAGCCATACTAGGTTCCTGTCAGCAAATGCTTCTTAGAATCAGCAATAGTGTTTGGGTTTGGTGTCTGCAGATGGGGTGGATCCCTAGGTGGGGTGGTCTCTGGATGGCCTTTCTTTCAGTCTCTGCTCCATTTTTTGTCCCTGCATTTCCTTTAGCCAGGAGCTTATAATTTAAGCATGGATATTAGTGAGGAAGGTTCCAGTCAGCCCTGTTTGGACTCCAAGGTAGCACTTAAATAGAGATCATCCTTTGATTGACATGCAGCTCACAAAGTACTGAGTTGATTACTGAAGGCCCAGTTACTATTCTGATCATGGAGATCAACAGCTCTGCTATTGTGCTGGCTTAGCCACAGCAACCCCAAGTTCCTCTTGAATGAATTTGCTCACTGACCAATAGAGCAAAAGCCAAACCACAGGAGATATAGGGACAGGAGAGCTTTGGGAGCAACCACTCTTGATCTCATTAATCTACAGTTGCCAGTTGAACAGATGCTGTGGAAAATGCATTTCTGAACACATCACTCTGTCAACAGATGCCAAAGAGCCAGGTATGCATGTTCATGTCGAACAAATGAGGCTCCTGCTTAAGGAGTGAGGGTGGAATCATGTTCTCTGCTCTTGGATCAGCCACTGGAGTGTTCATGGGTGAACCTCAGAAACCTGCTCAACAGGAGGTGCCCAACAAGACCTAATAAGCTTAAAAGTGGAATAGGCCCTGGAGAAGTATTGCTTTTTGGACCCAGGGAAATGGTTCAGTAAAACGCTTGCCATGTAAGCAGAAGGACCTGAATTCGAGCCCTAGCACCTATATAAAGAGCCAGACAAAGTGGTATGTGCCTGTAATTCTAGTGATGGGGGTGGAGATAGGAAGCTCACTGGGGCTCGATGGCCAGTGAGTCTAGCCTAGGTGATGAGCTCTGGATTCAGTGAGAGACCCTGTGTTTACAAAAAGGGGGTGGGGAGCAATGATGTCTGACATTATTCTTTGGCATCCTAGGCATGTGCACAAGCTGCACATACACGTTCATGCACACTTGATCACTCACACACAGCAAAATAACAAAGGCACTGAGTTTATTGTGTCAGGAGTGGTGACAGCTACTAATACATTATTGAACCGTCAGGTCCAATGTGGGTGGAGTCCAACTCCTTCACAACTCCTCCAGGAGTTGCCAAGACTCCTCCTTGCCAAGAGTTAGCACTGGAGAATGTTTGTCGGTTCCTTCCTGAGTCCTTCATCATGTGCATAGTAAGCTCGTGAGGCACCGTCATGGGTGGAGTTGCTCCTCTGTGATCGGCCATAAATCAGCTCAGCACCCTAGGCTTGATTTCTGCCTAGACTTTTATACTTCTTGGGCCTATGGCTAGACTGGCTCATCCTAGGTTTTCTAGTATCGCTATTATTTGGTCATCTGTGGTGTTTTTCATCTTTATTTGCTTCCTTGAGCAGTCTTAGTTAATATAAAAACAAAAATAGAAATGAAAACAAACAAACAAAAAACCCATGGGCATGTGGTCTCTGAGGGTCTTGGGAGAACTAGGGGGGCATGGACATTAGAGGTTCATGCTTATGGTTGACTGTGTCATCAATTAGGGGTCATTTGCACAACGTGTTGGTGGAAGTAAGGTTTCCCTTGCACATGGGACTCTTCACAATGAGGAAGAGCTTGGCCTTAACTGATAGACTTTGGGGCTGGACCCAGCCATCTGGGAGGGGAGATCCCTAAAGAGTGAAGTAGTATTTTATTTTCAATTTATTTTCTATCTTTGTGCTGGCTGAGGGTAAAATGATCTTACACATTATACACACACACACACACACACACACACTGTGTGTGAATTCATTGTTATATCTTTTTTGCATCTATTCACTTCCAAGAGGTATCTGGTTCAACACAGAGACAGAGAAAACCCAAATAGATAAAATTGTTTAATGTGATTTGGTTAAACTTGGGATTGTGCCTTGCTGGGCCCTGGCAGTTTGACTTATCAGGGATCTGAAGGGCCAGCTCTAGCCTTCTCACTTTGGTATCTCTGAGGGAGGTCTCTGTCTGCATCGCTTCTGCACTAACATGAGTAAGTCATTGAGACTCTGGGTGACCCTGGCCTGGATGGGTGTCACACTCTGTCTCAACTGCCACTCCTCCATCTGCCTATTACCATCTGCACATTGGTGCCACAGGGAACCAGTTCATTGGCCCTGGAGGTGCTGAATGGCCTTCCACATCTATAAAGTCATACATACCGAAGAGGAAGCCGGGGAAGGAAAAACTTGGAAAGCATAATGCCTTTGTGAAGCAAGCTAAGCTGAGGTTATTTAAAACTTATGCACATTTCAGGAGGGTTTTTGCTATCACAATGCCAAGGCAGGCTGCAACTGCTGGTTACCTCCCTAGCACAGTTCCATGGCACAGAGAACAGATCATTCTGAAGCAGTGAATGTGCTAGTTGAATCACAGCTATGACAAGAGAAAGGCTGTCCACTGCATATGACTTTTGGGGACTTCTTTAAAAATAGTTTTTAATTATTAAAAAATGTGTGTGTTTGAATATGTGAGTGTATGAGTGTGTGTCTGTCTGTGCATGTGTGAGTTCATGCATGTGTATGTGAGAGTGTATATTTGTGTAGGTGTGTGTGAGAGAGTGTGTGCTTGTACATGTGTGTATGAGTTCATGCATGTGTATATTCATGTGTGTGTATTTGTATATGTGTGTGAGTGTGAATTTATGTGCATGTGCCTATGTGTATTCATGTATGTGTGTGTGCCTGTGTGAGTATGCATATATGAGCGTGTGTGCCTGTGTGTGCATATGTGTGTTCGGTACATGTGTGTATGAGTGTATGTGTGTGTGAGTGTGTATTTGTGTATGTGTGTGTGAGAGAGTGTATGTTTGTGCACGTGTGTGTGTGTGTCTTATGTGAGTTAAGTGCACCACATGCATACAGGGGCCCTCAGAAGCCAGAGTATTTTGGATTTCCCCTGGAACCGAGGCACACCTGATATGGACACTGGGAACCAAACCTCAATTCTCTGACAGCAGTAATGCTCTTAACTGCTGAGCCAGTACTCTAGTTCCTGAGTAAGTGATTTTGTTTTTCAGTGTGTATGTATGCAGGCGTGTGTACACATGCATATGGGCATAGGTAGATGCCAGAAGTTGATGTCAGAAGTTTCAGTCTTATGCTGTGAGGGAGGGTCTCACTAACCAACAAGCCCCAAAGATCCTGCTCTCTTGGCCTCCCCAGCAGGATTGCAAGAACACACCACCAAGCCTGGGGTTTTGTTTTTACTGGGCCCTGGCTATTGTACGCAGGCCTTCACATTTGCATGGCAAACACTTTACTAAGCTATCTGTTGACATGAAACATATGGACACCACCCCTAGCAACATGAAGTTGAGAAAGGAGAAAGCCCTTAGATTGCTTGTGAGTAAATAAGCCCTCCTTTGCAGGAGGTTGGAAGGTGCAGTGGGAAGAGGGCGCCACGGCTTGTGCGTTGCCTCTGTTTTTGGAGTCTTGCTGAGGAGTCCCTGAGGGACACTAGAAAGGTCAATTATCTAACTCCAGGAGACAGGACTGGTTGACTGCAGGACAAAGTGGGCCGAAGTGTTCCTTTTATCCTTCACAAGTAGACAGCAAACCACAATGCCAGCAAAGAGGGGACATTTCATGAAGCTTCCTGATTACTGGATAAGAGCACGAGCCACCACATCTGGTGACATTTTTATTTTTATTTATTTTCACAGACAGGTTGATTGTAGGTAAAAACAACCTTGGAGAAGGACGGGGAGTAGACACTTACATACTAAAGGGAAAGCTAACTTTTAATAGGGATAAAAATGAGCCCTATTAAATATAGGATATAGCCAAGATGCAGTCCCTGATAAGTATGAGAAATCCTTAATAAATGAATCTTAATAAAAGAATATTAGCAAATCAGCATGTGAGTGTGTGTATGTGACTGTGTATGTGTGTGTGTTGGAGTCTGTGTATCTATATGAAGGTGTATAAGTGGATATGTGTGGGTATGTTTGAATATGAGTATGTGTGAGTGTATGTATGTGAATGAGTGTGTGAGTATGTGTAAGAGTGAGTGTGTGAGTCTGTAAGTGTGTATAAGTGTATTTGTGTGAGTGTGTGACTGTATGTGTGTGAGTCTGTGTATCTGCATGTGTGTACCATTGTATATAAGTGAATGTGTGGAAGTGTGTGGGAGTATGATTGTGTATGAGTGTATGTATGTGTATGACTGTGTGAGTGTGTGTAATAGTGTATAGATGAGTGTGTGAGTGAGTATGAGGCTGTATGTGTATGAGTGTGTGTAAGTGTGTATAAGTGTATGTGTGTGAGAATATGTGAGTGTGTAAATGTGTGTGTAAGATTGTGTGGATGAGTGTGTGAATGTGTATGAGTGAATATGAGTGTGAGTGTATGAATATGTGTGTAAGAGTGTGTGGATGAGCATGTGTGAGTATGAGTGTATGTGAGTTGTGAGTCTGTGTGTATGAATGTTTGAGTGTGTATGAGTCTGTGTGTGTTTGGGTGAGTGTGTATGAGTGTATGTATGTGCATGTGTGTGAGTGACTTTGAGTGTATAAGTGTGTGTATTAGTATGTGTGTATGAGAGTGTGTGTTAGTATGAGTATGAGTGTGTTATGAGTGTGTGTATGTGTATATGTATATGAGTGTGTGAGAGTATATGTATGTTCTACATGTGTGTATCTGAAAGTGCATGTGCTCTTGTGCACTCTCTGCCATATTCCCTTGAGGCAGGTTGTCTCATTGAACCTGGAGCTACACTGGCAGTCTGTCCCAGAGTCTTGACCTCCATCCCAGTTTGTTGAAGACTTTCAGTGTCTCTGGGCCTGATAATATTCTATATGTGCAGTTTTCCATGTTCCCAGTGAGTGTGTGTGTGCGCGCTTGTGCACACATGTATGTGTGTGAGCGTGTCTGAGTCTCCCTTCCTGTACAGATCAGCCTTGTATAGACAGGGCATGGCTGAATGCTCAGCTGTGACTTCAGCCCAGGGCCTTTCCTCCACAAGGCCAGGTGCCAGGTAATGTTCCTGTTGCTAAAAGTCCTGTATGGCCAACTCAAATGGTAAGAAGAGGGCACAGAGATTTGGTTTCCTTGTGGATGGCTGCCCAATTCTCATTAAGCTTATTCAGATTTATTTTACATCCTGGATAACTAACTGAGTTAGTGCTTATTTTTAAACCATTGAGGGGTCATTTCAGAAATGGAAAAGTACGGCTTCTCGATTTATACAGACCCTTCATTTCTCTGTTCATGTTCCCAGGCTCTGTGCTCCTGGTCTCTAATTTATTGCTTTTTAAGTATCATTTAAGTAGCAGGTGTTTAAACACTTTTTAATCGAGGAAACTGCAAACGTATAATTGCTGGCTTTGGCAGGCAGCAGACCTCAGGCCTCTGGCCACCCGATAACTGGTCTCCATGTGAAGCTATCTCCTTCCTGAAGCATGGAGGCCACCTTCCAGCTACCAGCCTTCCGTTTGTAGGATTTGGAGGCCTGGAAGACAGATGCCGCCCCTACATTTAACCCTTCCCTTAGAAGGAAGAAACACATAAAAGATCAGTCAATTCATGCCGGGGACACCTTCAAAGTACAGCCACGTCTTCCTTTGAGATGTTTGTTTGAACTGCGGTTTGTTTTTCTGATTCCCTTGTCTGGAGTGCAAGGGAACCACCTCACCTAAAGCTTTGCTCAATAGAGAGACAATGTTCCGGAAATGTATCTAGGGAGAAGGCGTTGTGCCGGTGCAGTGTGGGGCCTGGACAGCAGGAAGCCTGTGGTGTTATGGTCTCAGCTGATAACGATAGATAATGGATAGAATCTAAGGGCTCTGATTTCAAGTTACCTGTGAATGACATGTTATATTCATCAGTATATCTGCCTCCAGTTGGTGGTGGTTAGCATTCTGTCTAAGCTCTGCCCCAGTTACCTGGCAACAGCCAGGTGTGCCTGACTCACTATAAAATGGGCTGCTTGCCCCTCCTTGCTCTGCTCTCTTGCTCTTGTCTTCCTCCTCCTGCTCTGTCCTCTTGTCCCCCCCCCCCCCCCGTCTCCCCATGTGCTCATGGCTGGCCTCTACTCCTCTATTCCCCTTCTTCTCTCTCTGTCTCTCTGCCTCTCTCCCTCCCCTCCCCTCTGCCTTTCTCTGACTCTACTACCCTCTTAACTCCCCTCCCCATGCCCTGAATAAACTCTATTCTATACTATACCATGATGTGGCTGGTCCCTTATGGGGAAGGGAGTGCCTCAGCATGGGCTGCTGAGGCACACCCTTCCCCCACACCTCACCACACATCCATAAAACCATAAAACATATCCCCTCTCTCTTTATCTTTTTATAAACGTGTCAGTGGTAGCATGTCCCCTGATGGTTTATCTCTCACTGAAAGTGAACTCATCAATGCCACCCAGGCTTACCAGCAGTGAAACAGGAAAGAGTGGAACCCACTGGCTGCCCCCAGTGAGCTTCCTTGCTGGCATGGTGCCCCCCTCCTCCTCACCTGGACCTGCACTTTTACTATGGTGTTTCTTCTTCTGCCATTTCCTATGGACCTTTGCCTTCTCCTTTGCCTCATCCTGGCCCTGTTGAGAAGTTTTCTCTTCTCTATGACTGGACAGTGGTGGCCTGGGCACTTTGTCAGACACGTTAACATCTGGGACTGCACAGAGCAGGCAGATTCTGTCCAGTGGACAGTCTGTGTTAACCATTGCAGAAGCGTATCTAGATTGTGAGCATGATATGGGTTGAACCTTTCAGAAAAGGAACAGCCACAGGAAGAGACCCATGGATATGATGCCTAGGTGGCTCAGGGAAGTGCATGTCTGCAGTGAGTGTGTCTTCCTAGCTGGTTCCCCAGGGAACCTGGGCTCCCCACTACCTTCATACCCCACATGCATACCACCCTCTCTATCACCTCCTTCCTCCCTTTTTTTTACTGACTACTGCATACTGACACTTTAAAAATAGCTTTTTATTGATTGGAAAAATAGTTCACATTCACTGTGGGAATTTTAGAAAGCATAGGCAAGCAAAAGTAAGAAAGTTGAAAGTTACACACACACATTAACCTTTTGTGAGCTCTCTCCTCATTCTTTGGGTATTGGGTGCCTGGATCAATGACCTTTTATTATTTTATTTGTTAGTATTTTGCTTAACAGCATGCCACTTCATCTCCTTCAACCTGTTGGTATTTCTGATTCCTCCTGGTCCTATACCCAGATCCTATACAGACACAGCACACACCTGTGACATTTAGGTGCACATGGGCTGCCTAGCTACTCCTGTGTAAATGACAACTAGAGAAGGGTCTCTCTCTCTCTCTCTCTCTCTCTCTCTCTCTCTCTCTCTCTCTCTCTCTGTCTCTCTCTCTCTCTGCTCTGACACCTATCACACCCTTGACAGCTCAGCTATGCATACTATTTCTCTTCTTTTGTTTCTTTTTCTTCTTCGTCTTTGTCTTCCTCTTCTTCGTTTTTGTTGCTGTTTTGAGACAGGGTTTCTCCAGGTAGCCCTGGCTGTCCTGGAATCACTGTGTACACCAGACTAGCCTCGAACTCGCAGAGATCCACCTGCCTCTGCCCTCTGAGTACTGAGATTAAAGGCATGTGCCACCATATCCTGCTTCCGACTATGTTTTATATGTTCCTCACATGTTCTTCTGAAACCCCACCAAGGAACAGACAAGGCACTCATGCTTATTGGAGCCCTGCAAATGTCCCTGACGCGCCTTCTTACATCTGCTTTCCCCAAGAGCCCTTCCTCCACTCTAAAGCCAGTGGAGCTTCTAAAACACAACCCAGGTGTAACTCCTATGGCCACCGAGTGACTCCTTTGTGGCTGCTGTGTAAAAGAAGAGGTTCAAAGTCATCTACTTGCCCAACACTCTTCCCGGCCCTCAGTCCCTCCGTACCACACACAGCTGTCTGCCTTGCTTTCTCTAACCTGTCTCATGCTGCTCTTTGCCCGGAAAGCATGTACTCTACCACTTGCTCTTCATCAGCACCATGGGGGCGGAGTGTCCCCATCCCAGGTCTCGGCACAGATGCCACTGTCATCATTCTCAGTAGATTGAAGGTCGCTGCTGTGCTCCCTGAGCCCTTAGGTCACCTAAGGCAACAAAATCAATGTCAGCAGCACAGCTCTCTCCTCCCTTTGGGAGTCTGGATGACTGGGGCAGGAGATCGTCGGAATCTCAAACAAAGCAGATCCTAAATCCCTCTTCACTTTGACCTTTAAGGGCTAATGTACCTTGGGAGCCAGCTCTGGCCTCTATCTCTTCTCATTAGCACCCTCTTCTCCATGCAGTAGAATTGTCTTTCATTTCAGTTGTCCTGGGGCTCAGGGTTCCCTTGGACAATTCTGTAAGAACACTGGACATTAGATGCTAGACAGATGATAGGATGCAAAACTGAATAATGTCCTTGGCCAATTCTATTGGTCTGGGTTCTTCATTAATATACTGTAATAGTAATATATCTGGAAAAGCAGAATTCAGTAACATGGTGTTCTAGTTTTGGTGTGTGTGTGTGTGTGTGTGTGTGTGTGTGTGCCGCACGTGCACATGTGATATGTAACCATTTGTAACTTTGGGGAAAGATCCCAAGAACTTATATCTTCCAATAAAACAAGGACAGACCTTCTTTTCCTAGCTTGCTCTATCTATGAACTTGACCCACTCTGGAATCTCTCAACTGAGGGATTCCCTAGGTCAGGCTGGCTATGTCTGATTGTTAATTGATGTATGAAGCTCAGCCTACTGTAGAACAAATATTTTCTGGAGCAGATAGTTTGGAGATGTATAAGCAGTCTAGTTATGCCAGACATGGTGCTTGGAGACACAGGCCTTTAATCCCAGCACTTGGGAGGCAGAAGCAGATGAGTTTCTGAGTTTGAGACCAGCCTGGTCTACAGAGTGAGTCCCAGGACAGCCAGCATCACAGAGAAATTCTGTCTTGAAAGACAAAACAAAACAAAAACCAAATCAAAACAAAACAAGAAAAAAAACTCTAGTAAGCCTGAGCTTCAGAGCAAATCATGAGCAAACCACATCCCTTCCAGGTCTCTGCTTTAGTTCCTGTTTGAGTCCCTTCCCTGACCTCCCTCAGTGAGTGATGGACTTTGACCTAGAAGTCAAACACAGTCCTTTCCTCCTCTGAGTTGCTTTTGGTAAAAATGTTTTTACCACAGCAACAGAAAGCAAAGTAGGCCACTCCCCAGACTTTATAAATATTAAGTCTCTGTGTTTGCATTTTACTGTGTTTTAAACCCTGTGTATGAGTTGTCTCTCTCTCTCCTCTCTCTCTCCTCTCTCTCCTCTCTCTCTCCTCTCTCTGCCCCTCTCTTTTCCCCCCTCTCTCCCCCTCTCCCCTCTGTCTCTCTTTCCCTCCCTCTTCCCCCCCCCCATGAGTGAGTGCGTGCAAGCTCCTACATATGTAGGTCAGAGGGCAGCCTTGGGCCTCAGCTCTCACCTTTCACCTTGTTTGAGACAGGGTCTCTTGTTTGCCATTGTCTGCACCAGGCTAGCAGGCCTGTTGCAAAGTTCTGGCTTCCTTGTCTAAATCTAACAATTCCCCTGTCTCTGCCTCCCTTGGCACCATAGATATGCTGGGGTCTTTATGAGTTCCTGACTCAAATCCTGAGGCTCTTGAGCCAAGTGCTTTACCAATGTGCCATCTCCTCTGCCATTTTTTTAAAAAAGTTGCACCAATTTGAGTCATTCTTTCTGTTGTCTGGTTTTTCTCTTCTTTTCTTTTTTATTGGTACTTCCTGAAAGAGAACAGGCTTTTGTCTATAGGCAGGTACCAACAGGGAGGAAGCCATGGGGTTGGTGACAAGATGTTGGAAGGGTGAGGTGGGTATGGGGTGGCCAGAGCCAAATGTGCCACCTGACAAAGTTTGGGGCAGTATTCTTGCTGCTCTTGAAATTCAAGGTGGAGCCAGGATTGTGCAGCGAATTTCATGGGTCAAAAAGCTGGCCAGTGGTGGTATATGCCTTTAATTTGAGCACTTGAAAAGCAGAAGTAGGCAGATCTCTGTGAATTCGTGGCCAGCCTGGTCTACAGAGTGAGTTCCAGGACAGCCAGGACTACACAAAGAAATCCTGTATCCCAAAACAAAACAAAACAAAACAACAAAAAAACCCCAAAAACAAACAAAAAACAAAACAAAACAAAACAAAAAAACCCCAACCCCCCCCAACCTGTTTATTTTATACTAACTTTTGACATCACCCCTTGCACCTTACAATGTACTTGTTGATGAGTTAGTTTTTATGAATCTTCGGGCATGGAGAGCTCAGTCCCCTGTTGACTCCAGGATCAGAGTGGGACAGCCACACACAGTGGGGAGCCAGAACTTTGCAACAGCTTCTGAACTCTTATTAACAGCACCCTCAGCTTCAGACTGTGGGCGAACCATTCCACCACACATTCCATAGGCTGAGCCAAGCGGGCAGGGATAAGGAGAAAGCCTTGAAGCACGTGAATACCTCCGTGCTCTTTTGGGTGAGCATGAGGGTGGAGATTGCACCTGGGATCAAGGACACAGCAGTTCATCCTAAAAGGATGCTTCAGACAGGGAACCACGCCTGTGGGGTCTCTACACTGTTCACAGACTGTGACAAGAGGACCAACACTCCTGATCAGCTGTTCTTACAATGTACAATCAATCTCTCTCTCTCTCTCTCTCTCTCTCTCTCTCTCTCTCTCTCTCTCT
>JADRCD010204147.1:0-18763 GCA_019843815.1 Montemys delectorum | reverse complement strand
TCTCTCTGCCTCTCTCTGTCTCTGTCTGTCTCTGTCTCTCTGTCTCTGTCTCTGTCTCTGTCTCTGTCTCTCTCTCTCTCTCTCTCTCTCTCTCACACACACACACACACACACACACACACACACACAGGCACAACCAGAAAACATAATGTTATAAGTGTAAGTGCATGTTGTGATGGCTGTTCTTGGTCATCAACATGTCTACATCTGGGACTAACTAAAACCCAAGCACCTGGGCATGCCTGTGAAGGACTTTTATTAATTAAATAATTTGCGGTGGGAAGACCCAGCTTAATTTATACCCTGCCTTTTGGTGGCAGTTTATATAAAGGACATAAAGGAAGCTTTTGCTCTTTGCCAGCTTGCTGTTGCTCTCAATTTGCTGGCATTACAGCCTGCTTCTCTGGGGTTCTACTCTACACTGAAGACCAGCTGAGACATCCAGCTTCATGACCAAACGAACAACTCACAGATTCTCAGACTTTCTTTTGGTACCCACTCCTTGTTGGGCCAGCTGGACCACAGTGCATAAGCCATTCTAATAAATCCTCTTTGTATATATATGTATATGTGTATATGTACACACACACACACACATATACATACACACACATACACACATATACACACACATACATACACACACATACACACACACACATACACACATATGTACACACACATACACACATATACACACATACACACATACATACACATACACACACATACACACATATGTACACACACATACACACACACCTACACCTTTTTTCAGTTCTTCTCCTCTAGAGAACCCTGGCTAATACACATACTTTTGGGATTTTCCCAAAACCACAGTGTCCAGTCTAACTTGGATGCTTTGCGGTACTGCCTGGTTTGAAATGATGGGCGTTCACAGAAATGCAGGATGTCTTTCTCTACTTTCTTACGTGTCTAGAGTGGGAACTCACAAGTTTACCCTTGCAGGCAGACAAGCTGCACAGTCCTAGGCACTTCCAAATCTGCCTCTTGACAAGGAAGGACTTTCTGTGAGGGACCCGAGTCCCTCGGGGACACCTGTGCATGAATGCCACCACTGACCGCTGATCACCAGCTCCCAAACTCTCGGAGCAGACATTTGAGAGTTGTTGTGCTGGTTAGTTTAACTGTCATCTTGACATAATGAATCCCCTGGGAAGAGAATCTCACAAGGGTACTGTGAGACTGGCTGGTGGGAATGTCTGTGGGGGATTACACTGACTGTTAACTGATGTGGGAAGACTTTGTCCACAGAGAGTGTCACCATTCCCTAGGCAAGAGATCCTGGACCATGTAAGTGTGGAGAGGGGCTGAAGAAAACAAGCATGCACACACTCATTTCTTTCTGCACTTGATTGTGGATGTGACACAACTAGCTTCTCCAAGTCCCTATGGCCTTGGCCTCCTCACAACAATGGATAATTCTGAGATAAAATAAGCCCCCTTTTCCCTTCCGTCTAAGTTGCTTTTTCTAGAGTGTTTTTCTTTATCATGGCAACAGAAATGTTCATGTGTATGGTGTGTGTGTGTGCATGTGTGTGTGTGTGTGCATGTGTATGGTGTGTGTGTGTGTATGTGTATGGTGTGTGTGTGTGCATGTGTATGGTGTGTGTGTGTGTGCATGTGTATGGGGTGTGTGTGCATGTGTATGGTGTGTGTGTGCATATGTGTATGTGTGTGTGCATGTGTATGGTGTGTGTGTGTGCATGTGTATGGTGTGTGTGTGAGTGCATGTGTATGTGTGTGTGTGTGCATGTATATGGTGTGTGTGCATATGTGTATGTGTGTGTGTATGTATGCATATGTGTATGTGTGTGTGCATATGTGTATGTGTGTGTGTGCATGTGTATGGTGTGTGTGCATGTGTATGTGTGTGGTATTTGTATGTGTATGTGTGTGTGTGCATGTGTATGTGTGTGGTATTTGTATGTGTATGTGTGTGTGTGTGCATGTGTATGTGTGTGGTATTTGTATGTGTGGTATGTGTGTAGTGTGTGTGTGGCATGTATGTGTGTGTGTGTGGTGTATGTATGTGGTGTGTGGTGTGTGTGTGTGTGTGTGTGTGTGTGTGTGTGTGTGTGTATAGGTTAGAGGAGTATTTGTGTGAGTTGGTTCTTTCCTATCTACCAAGTGTGTTCCTGGAATGGAATTTAACTTGTTAGGCTCTGAGGATCCTGTGCTTGCTGAGCCATCCTGCTGGCCCACAACCTTTGAATTTAAAAGAACAAATATTACCAGCAAGGAATAAAAAGAATACGTTTTTATAAAGCTGGCAATGTCAGGAGGCATGGTTGTTAGAGTCAAGAGAATATCCTGGGAGTGTCACATACCCTCTTATGTGGGATTGGTCTTAACGTTCAAGACAGGAGATTGTGGGACAGAGGGAGGCTGAGGCTAGCTCATAAATGGGATTTTAGCATTAAGAAGAAACAATTGACAAGTTTTACAGGGACTAGATATGACAGGGAATACTTTGTGCCCTCGACTGTGCCTGTGCACTTGTATGGCCTTCCCTTCCAAGCCCGTAGAGAAACATTACTGTAGGGGCGGGTGTCTCTGTCTCTGTGATTTTCTTGATTCTTCCTGCTGCTTAGAAATGTTTCACCTTTTCTAGTCTCTGGGTAGTTTGGAACTCATTTCCAATTTCCCTGAGCTCTTCTGAAAGGCAACAGTACTGGACACTGGCGGCTGTGTGAGGAAGGTCAGAGAAGTCTGCACGGTGTCTCTCATGATCCTTTCAGTTGCCAGTGCCTTCCTCCGGGCATGTCCCAGGAATTCTCTGCCACACAAGATACGTAAGCATTGTTCCCTGCTCGGCCTGTGAGTTTGATGTGTTCAATTTTACACAAACATTGGACAGCTGAATTCAAAACAACAGGCCAAGCTTCCTGGAAACGTCTGGGTTTCCCTTGCCATTTGGCTTGGGTTTGGTAACAGTCAACTGTTATTTTGTGCCATGTTATTAACCTTTACTTTAGATTATTCATCCGTCTTGGAGAGGAGGCCAGAGTGTTATCAGAATCTCTATTTTTGTGATCTTTTAGTCCTTTTAGTAACAGTGTGGCTAACTCCGTTTTGTTCTAAGGAAGTGTTTCAGGTCTAAGTCTCCCGGCGGATTCGTCTGATAGAGAAAGTGTTCCTCCAGTGTACGCTTTGTGAGGAAACAGAACAGGGCTTTATTCATGTAAACTATGTTGGCTTTCCAATTGTTGATAGGAATCAAAATCTGGGAAATTTCTTTGGGAGAATATGCTGAACTGGACAGTCCACAAATGCTATCCGCTAGTGACCTTCACAAGAACGAGCTCAGCAGAGCTCACAGTGGTCGCCCCGAGGACGAGAGTGCTCAGATGCCTGCACATTTCCACTGCACGATGGCCACACCACCTCACACTCTTCAATGAGAGAATGAGCAAACCACAACCGTAGACTGTGACGATGATTACAACGACAATGACGACAACGATGACGTCGATGGCAGCGGCGGCAGGACCAAAGCATCCGGCTTGGTCAAAGAAGCTGAGCATAAAAGCACTTGCACATGACCCAGTTGTGTGATGTTAAAAGAGATGCAGAGACCTTCCTGGACGGAGAAGTCAGGCTGGTGTTGGGAGAATCGGGGATGTGGAAATGCAAGGTTAGGCCCATTGTTGTCTCTGCTAGGCCCTCAGCTGCATCAAGTCTGGGGACATTCTTCACTGAACACATACTTCATTTCATTGACTTTTTTGTCTTGAAAATTAAAGGAAGAAAGAAAACATCAGAACTATTCCTGAACATACAAGTAAAAGTAAACAAGATAAAATTGTCCACAAAAGGACAGCACTCTTGTAAAACAGAATAACTCAGTACTACAGCCCTTGCCTAGTATGTACAAGGCCCTAGGTTTGATTGCTAGCACTGCAGAAAACAACAAAAACAGTCAACAGTACTTTATTATTGCGTCTAAGTCAGATGAAGCTATCATTTCTTCGTGGCTTCATGCTGACATTAAAAACAGTAAGAAATTTCATGTCCCTAATTACATTCTGCCCCTTCTCAGGAGCAAAGAACTGTTTTCCTCTCTAAAGGTACTTGTCTCCTAGAAACACACTGAATACAGCTCAGCCTCTCTCCTATGTGGTATCTTCAGAGATCGCTCCACCTTCTCTCCATTCTGAGCAACATCCCCCTCACACTGCAGCCAACCAAAGCTGATCCTTTGCTCCTTTGCACAGTACCTGGACATTCTATCTGTCTTATGGGTTGGCTGTCACAGAAGAGAGTAAACTTCGGGGATACCTGAGTAATTCCTTCTTTGCCTGTGTACCCTGGAATCTAGAACCATGCCTTTGATGGACATTTGGGAAGTAGCTATTTTGGACTTCCCAGGCTGACTTTCATTAGTGTTTCTGAGTGCCTGTGATGTGGATTTCACTGTATGAAATGCACCCGACCTGGGTAAGCATCTCTCTAGCATGGAGTCAATGCTTGAACACCATGTGCTATAGGACATTTTGGAGTTGATTTTCTATTGGTATGTTTCATAATTGTCTCACTTGACTAACCCAAGATTTCGTCACACAGACTGTAGCACTTCATCCCCAGCCACACAGGACAGCTTGTCTGCCTATAGTCAGAGGGTGTACTTGAGTCATAGCTTGTCCCTATGATAATATTTTTCACAGACAAGGAGAAAGCTGCCAGGATAACTCTACCCGTCGAATCCTAAGTTGCTCTTTTTTTTTTTTAAAGATTTATTCATTTATTTATTATATGTAAGTACACTATAGTTGTCTTCAGACACATCAGAAGAGGGCATAAGGTCTTGTTCCAGATGGTTGTGGTTGCTGGGATTTGAACTCAGGACCTCTGGAAAAGCAGTCAGTGCTCTTACCCACTGAGCCATCTCTCCAGCCCCCCTGAGTTACTCATGACAAGAATAGCATGTTCTCTTCTTCAACTCAAATGAGACCGTTTTTTACCTTTTTTCTCCTCCCTGACGTTGAGCTTTATTTTTCTCCTGGAAGCTGGCTTTTCTGAACATTCCCATTTAGCAGCCCAAGTGCGCCGTGTCTCTGGCACTTAATCCTAAGATTATGGTGTTCTCTGAAAGATGAGTAAGACCAAATGGATTTTTGATGTCAGATGTTTCCCCCTCCCTTGTAAAGTGCTCCATGATTTGACAAGCTTTACTGTGACTGTCAGAAGATTTGGAGCTCACACTTGGCAGAATCATGCTTCATCCAGAAGAAGGAATTTTCCAGATGGCTTGGAAGGCTGAAGGGCAATATTTGGGAGACCAGGAAAAATTGTCAGCATATAATTGATTGGAAATGCCTGTTCAGTCCGTTTCAGAATTCTCTTTCCTTTTACCTTGTTCTCTTCCGTGAACAACTATAGTTCTTTCCTGGGCTTTGCCTCCTTCTCTGCATTGTTTCGAGGTAACGTCAAGTGCTCTTTACTGCTGGGGCAGTTTTCCTAAGGGATTTGTTTATTAGCTAGAGTCATACGATTGCCATTTCTGTAGGTCTAAAATGCTCACATACCTGTCCTTTCATACGGCTTAACCCAAACATCCATTCTTAGAGTTGCATTAATAGATTCATCAAGCATTTGTTCAACATTTATGATATGTTCTACCCAGAGATGGCACATAAGGCTACAACAGAGGGTAAGATGCAGCCTTTGCCCTCCAGAGGTCTAACGGAAGGCAGCTGTGCAAACAGGCGGTTACAGCCATGTGCAGGAACAGTGCTACATAGGGTATGACAGTCTACTGGGCACTAAAGCCAGCGTTGGGGGTTGGCTAGGGAAACGTCATCTGGGCAGTTAACTGGAGAAAGGTACGAGAGCTTTTAGGATAATATCCCTGCCTGTAATGTTCCCAGATCTGGGGGTCATTTTAAGGAGACACTGCTTAAGTAGGGTACAGATAGAGAACATGGTGGGGTTCTGGGAAACGCCAAGGCTGTCCTGTGCTGTGTGTCAGAGACCATTCCTACAGCAGGAGGATGGCAGGCTTTGAATCTGGCTGACAGCCTCCTGTGTGCAGTTGGGTTTACCTGAAGGGCAGATTGGACCAGGGAAGGTTGAGTGTTGAAAGCCTGGGCTCACTCTTTCCTTTTCTGCCAATGTTTTTTTTGTTCTTAAGTGGCTTGCTGTGTTCAACTTTAGTATGAAAACAATAACAAAAAGGATGGTGGCCATAGGAAGGTTCTAGAAGACAGTAGTTTTAGGGAAGTTGTTGGTTAAAGCAACAGATGAACCGACCTCCAAATGTCAAGTGGCTCAGAGCAGCTTAGCCCCGCAGGATGAGGACCTCAGGTAGCCAGTGTGGCTGCCCAGGAGGCTGCACTGAGTGGCTGTGGAACAGTTTGTCCAACCACCAGCAAGGCAGTCCTTTCCACTGCAGGAGGGGGCTTTGGGCACACACAGACTTTTCCCCCCAGAAATGTAGAAGGGACAGGACTCGATAGACAAATGTCAAAGCATCTCATGTTGGAAGATGCTCTCGACTTTCAGGGGAGACGGCACTGGCAGAGAGAACCTGCGTAAACACAGCCTGCATTTTTGCTTTTGGTTATAATCTAGTATAACTTTATCCATGTCTCTAAAGCACATACATGATCTGATCCCTACTGTGCCCTGGCCGCCTCCCCGGACCCCTGCTATTTTTCCAAGCTGCTCTAAATTTTCCAGGTTGTTGGAAGCTCTGGCAATTGGGTGGCCTTCAAGAACGTCTTATATTAAAGCCAGTCACCCTGAATTATGGTTTTTCCATCAGCTAAACCTTTTGCACCAAATTGCCCACGGCTGAAACTATTTTCTGATAGATAAATATTTTCAAAGTTCCTCTGTCAAGCCCAGTTTAGAAATGTCAAATACGTAATGACTGCTCCCAGCGTGGCTTTCCCTCTTAGGCGCTTGCTTTCCCCCCCACCCTTTAGAGCAACAAGTCAGAGGGTGGGCGGGGTAGTGGAGAGCCACACAGGGAGATGGTGAGAGAGAACTTTGCGATCTTTGGCAACAGCTCCCCATCTAGAGAGCTCTCTCTCTGCATGCTTTATTTTACAGTCTTTCCCACCTTTCTTGAGACCCACGCACACACCCAGGTTGCTTTGATGTGTTGTGAAGGGCACCCTGCAGTGAGCTTGATTTTTGCATTTTGCTCAGACAAGGAGTCTGAAAAGATTCAGGACATGACTTTTCATAAAAATTAGGAAGCCCCCATCTGAGAAACTTAAAGAAGGGTCAGGGAACAGTGTCCTAGAGGGCATGACAGGCCGGATTGATATCTTAAAACCAGTATGAAGCTAAGGACAAAAGGAAATGGGGTTACCTGCCTGCACCACAGGGAATTTTCTTATTTGCATATTTGTCTCCTCCCCTGGTACTGCAGCTATTTGGGAGGACTGGGTGTGTACAAAATGCAGGGAATGCTGGGAATCAATGTGGCTCATGTGCATTAGGCAGGAGCTTCACCACTGAGTCATATTCCCAACTATACTTGGTTCTTATTTTCATTGTTTGTGGTAGGATCTTGATTAGTGGCCCAGGCTGGGTCCAACTCTGTGTAGCCCAGGATGGACTTTAACTCTCAGTGATCCTCCTGCCTTAGCCTCTTAAGTGCTGAGATTACAGGTCAAAACCACCATGCCTGGCTCAGCTTCTTTTTAACTGGCACATAATTGTTCATGTTTATGAGGCACAGGTGTAGTCCTTTGACACAACACCATATATGTGTATATATATGTGTATATATATGTATATATACACATACATATATATAAAACAAGTCAGGGTAATTAGCATATGCATCACCTCAAACATTGAGAATCTTCCAGTTATTTTCAAATAAATATTCTATAGTATCATTAGCCTCAGTCACCCTGCTGTGTTATAGGAAGTCCTTCTCCTGTGTGGCTGTTACCTTTGTGCTCACTGACCAGCCTTTCCCTATCACCCTTTCTGGGCCACCATTAGAAAACCACTCTCCTATACTGCTGGAGGTTAGCACTTTTAGAGTGCACATGGAAACGAGAGGAGGCAGTATTTGTCTGTCTGTCTTTGTCTTGTTTCACCCGACATAATGTCTTCCAGATTCCTCCATTTTGACACAATCAGCAAGACTCCATCTTTCTTTGTGATGGAGCATATATACATATATATATATATATATATATATGTGTGTGTGTGTACACAATATATATACACACATACATACATACACACACACACACACACACACACACATATATATATATATATATAAAACTATATATACATAGCAAGTCCTGGATACACCATCACACCAGAAAAGCAAGATTCAGATCTAAAAATCACTTCTCATGATGGTTATACAGGACTTTAAGAAAAATATAAATAACTCCCTCAAAGAATACAGGAGAACACAGGTAAACAGCTAGAAGCCCTTCAACAGGAAACACAAAAATCCCTTAAAGAACTACAGGAAAACACAATCAAACAGGTGAAGGAAATGAGCAAAACCATCCAGAAATAGAAATAGTGGTTAGAGTGGTTAAAATGGAAATAGAAACAATAAAGAAATCAGAAAGAGAGACAACCCTAGAGATACAAAACCTAGGAAAGAAATCAGGAGTCGTAGATGCAAGCTTCACCAACAGAATACAAGAGATAGAAGAGAGAATCTCAGGGGCAGAAGACGCCATAGAAAACATTGACACAACAGTCAAAGAAAATACAAAAAGCAAAAAGCTCCTAACCCAAAACATCCAGGAAATCCAGGATACATATACATACATATATATATATATACACATATATATATATATTTATATATATATATATAAAATTCATTGGTTGGTGGACACCTAGACTGACTCCATACCTTGGCTGTTGTGCCTGGCATTCCTGTGAACCTGGGAGAGCAGCTGTCTCTTTGACATACTAGTTTCAAGTTCTCTAGATAAATACCCAGGAACATCAAGTGGCAGCTCTATTCTTAACCTTTCTTGGGCCACCCCACCCCAAGCTGTTTTCCATAATGGCCATTTTAACTGACATTCCCACCAACAGTGCCTAAGGGTTTCCCTTTCTCTGAATGCTTACTAGTGCTGACTAACGAACGTTTCTATACTTGATAGTGGCCGCTCTAACCACAGTGACGGAGGCAGCTTCCTTGTTCACTGCCATTATCTAGCTGTGGAAACAGCTGGTGCATAGCTCCTCCAAGGAGCAGGTGTTAAAAAAAAAAAAAAAAGGATAATAACAGGATTAACTAGTCTTGTAACTAACTAGTTCAGGACAGGACTTTGCATACCTGTGATGGGGAGTGAGTGTTATGTGTATCATTCCCAAACCACGTGTTGAAGTCCCAGCTGCCAGGGTGGCCATATTTGCAGATGGGTCTCTAAGGACACTTCAATGCCTGTTTCTATAAACCACTCCCATCTCATACATCTCTGGAGATGCCAACTCTAATGCAAGAGAGCCTTCACCAGGAATCACCGCTCCTGGGGACAGCACCATGGGACATCATTAATCTCTTATTATCTAATGAAGTTAGGGGTGAAGCTCAAGAGATGACTCAGTGGTTGAGCACACTTGCTCTTCTTGCAGAGGATCTGGGTTCGATTCCCAGCACCCACTGTCCTTCCAGTTCCAGGGGATTAGGCGCCACCTTCTGGCCTCTTCAGGTTCTGCATGCATGTGGTACACTTTGATATGAGCTGCGAACACACACACACATAAAATGAGAATAAATAAATCTTAAAAAAAATAGTAAGAGTTGAGGGTTGTGCTGCTTCTGAGAGGCGATGGGAACAGCTTTGTTCCCGGACTAGGAAAACCTTATTTACAGTTCACATTTGTCTTGCCATCATGTGTTTTACTTTTCTGAGCTCCTCTGGCTCCCTTGTTATGGAAAACTCCGGCAGGATCTGTCTCTTTCAGGGCTCTCCTGGTGAGATGGCTCACATCACCCGGATGTCTGGGATCAGAGCACACTTCCGAAGTCACATCAGCTTCCCACCATATCTGTTTTCTCTCCTCTGCCTCCCAGTCTTCCACTGAAGCACAGGACTTTAGAAGCCACCCCTGAACAGGGCTCAGGTCCCAGCTTAGGAATAGGGCAGTCAGGTTCCGTGGCATGTTAACCTGTGTGATCACTTCACATTCCAAATGCTTTCACAGTTATCTTCTTTCATGGGAAGTACTGGTTGTCCCTAAGCACAGAACACAGGACCAAAGGAGCTCATTTTAAAACACAGCTATGGTGCCCTCCTTGGGGTCTTCAGCACTCACTCAGTTGACATCTGGGGAGGATTTCCTGAGTAATGCCCTGTGCTCTGCAAAGCTGGTAAAAAAGTGATGTGTTATGGAGCATGAAATGACCAAAGAGGAGGGGGCCAGAGGCCCGAGGCTTGGAGAGAAGACAACTCAGGAGGAAAGTTATAATCATCAACTTGGCACAATCGAAGATCACCTGGGAAAAGAGTCTCCGTGAGGGACTGTGTAGACCAAGTTGCCCTTGGGTGTTACTATGGGGATTGTCTTGATTGATTATATTAATTGAGGTTGACAGACTCACCCACTGTGGGCAGCACCATTCCTGGGGCAAGGGTATCCTGGATTGTCTGAGGTGGAGATGGCAAGCTGAGTGCTAGCATTCATTCATTCATTCATTCATTCATTCATTCATAGAGTTTATTCACTGCTCTCTGCTCCTCCTGGTGGGTGCCATGTGACTACCACTCTGATCCACACTCTGGGTGTCATGTGACCAGCTACTTCAAGCTTTTGCTGTCCTGACTACCCACAGTGATAGGCTGTAACCTAGAGCTGCATTTTATATAAATCCTTTTTCCTTTAGTTTACCAGCATAGTTTATCACAGCAACAGCAATGATAAGACAAAGAGATTGAGGGTGTTTAGTTAGAAGTTCAGGCTATCAGCTTTATACCCAACTGGAGAGCTATTCTTGGGACCTCTTAAAGCAAAAACAGAACCCGTTGATCTCAGAGCATCTCAACTTTCTACTCCATGGCAGAGCAAGAAGAATGTTATTTGTAAGAGATCCTGATGAAAGGCACAGATGCTCAGAGAGATGTTGGTGGAACATGCAACCAGCCACACAGCAGCTGTGTTCACAACGTATGAGGATCAAGGCCTTTTTTGGGTGGAAATCAGCAGATAGAACTCAAGGTTGGGTTTTGACAGCAGGCTAGCCTGGACTGAAGGAAGAGTCAGGACCTTAAAGATGGTAAAGGGAACGATACAGGTGAGTGTGAGTCCCAGGAGCAATGATCCCAGGGGATGGCCAGTTCTCACCCACAGAGTCGCTCTCTGGCTTGTGAGCTAACAATGGTTTGACACTTTAAAATGATGGGAAAATAACCAGAAGGATTTTTTGTGACATGTGGAAGATTATATAAAGGCCAAAATTCAGGGCCCACAAGAGAAGTTTAGTGGAACTCAGTATAGGGATAATCTTGTCAGTCTGACCAGATTTAGAATCACTTAGGAGACTCGCCTCTGTGCGGACATGTGGAGGAGTCCAGAAAGGTTTAACTGCTGGGGAAGGCTCATTTTAAATGTGGACAGCACCTTTTTATGGCCTGGGGTGTGTGTTTCAAACTGAATATAAAGAAGAAATGAATCAGACATCAGAATTTATCTCTCCCTCTGTTTCCTGTCTGTAGACGTGATGTGGCAGCCACCTCACACAACATGCACCTCTCTCTACACCTTCCCTGTCAGGGTGGACTGCACCTCTGTAAACTGTGAGCCATGAGTCAGAGAAACTCTTCCTTCATTTACACACTGCCTGTGAGAGCTCGCATGATACGTGGTCAGGGCTGAGAGGGCTCAAAGAGAGCAAATGTGCTTCAAATTCTAGAATGTCACCTGTCTGCCTCTTCCCTGGGGAGATTTGTGACCTGTTCTTTTAGAATATCACAGCAGATATGAAGTGGAAGTGTCTGGTTGCCTCATGTGATTCAGACTCACGTGACATTTTGCTGAAGAGACCTGTGAGAGGACTCATGATGTTTGGAGAGAGTATAACAGGACTCAGAGACAGTGACTGGAGGCTTGCACAGTTAGCCTTGTGATGCTTCGTTAGTCTAGCATCTTTGCTGAGCTGAGCTTCCTTGGGAGAGGCACGACAGAGAACTCATGGAAGAGACCTGGCAGTTTTTGCTGAATTGCTGGATTGTACTACCTCTGCTGATTCAGGTTTGCTGTTACTGACAGAGATTGGAATCACCCCAAAGAACTACTTCTAAACAGGTCCACAACCGCTTGCCCTATTTACCAACTTTTCTCTCCTACCTTTGGACAGTGAGCAAGAAGAGGAGGCAGTCAAAGCATTTGAGAACTCTTATTAAAGTAGATTTTGAAAAATCTAACCCTAAAGGGAGAATTGTGGGTGAGTCTCACCACCATGTGGGTTTTTAATTTACTTTATTTATTCTCTTTGTCTTTGTCTTTGCCTGTCTCTCTGTTTCTGTCTCTCTCTGTCTGCCTGTCTCTCTCTGTCTCTGTCTGTCTCTCTTTGTGTGTATGTGTGTATATGTGTGTGTGTGGGTGCATGTTTATGAATATATGGACACATACTGTGTGCGCGGAAAACCAGGATGTTCCATGTCCTCCTCTGTCTTCTCTTCTGCCTTACTGACTTGAGACACCATCTCTCACTGAACTGGAAGCCCACTGTTTTGACAAGGTTGCCTGGCCAGCAAGCTCTGCTTGTGTCTACACTCCTGTAGTAGGATTAGAGACTCATGCAGCCATGCCTGAAGACTGTGTGCAGAAGACTCAAATGTAGGTCTTCTCATTTCATGTGGGCAATCTCACCAGCTAGTGGAAGGGTTTTTTATAAAATGACTGGATAAGATTTAAGCTGTTAAGGTGACCACCCATTCAATGTGATTGAAGTTCTTATGCGATGAGTAACACTTGGACACAGCAGAGGGAAGGGACCCGAGGTACATCAGATGTCACCTCACACCCCAAGAGGAGGCCAGGCCTGCTAAGACCCCCAGCCTCCAGAACAGGAGGCAACTTGGTGTTGTTTCAGCTGCCAGTTGTGACACTTCTGTAGTCGTGGACCAGTACACTCTCCGATGGTACTGAGTAAAATTACATGGGACACACTCACAGCATCACGCCTGACACACTCACAGCATCACACCTGACACACTCACAGCATTACACCTGACACACTCACAGCATCACACCTGACACACTCACAGCATCACACCTGACACACTCACAGCATTACACCTGACACACTCACAGCATTACACCTGACACAGCCACAGCATCACACCTGACACACTCACAGCATCACACCTGACACTCTCACAGCATCGCACCTGACACACTCACAGCATCACACCTGACACAGCCATAGCATCACACCTGACACACTCACAGCATCACACCTGACACAGCCATAGCATCACACCTGACACACTCACAGCATCACACCTGACACAGCCATAGCATCACACCTGACACACTCACAGCATCACACCTGACACAGCTATAGCATCACACCTGACACACTCACAGCATCATGCCTTACACACTCACAGCATCACACCTGACACACTCACAGCATCACACCTGACACACTCACAGCATCACGCCTGACACACTCACAGCATCACACCTGACACACTCACAGCATCATGCCTGACACAGCCACAGCATCACATCTGACACAGCCACAGCATCACATCTGATACACTCACAGCATCACACTTGACACAGCCACAGCATCTCTCATCTTGATCACAGGCAGAGGACACCATGGCATCTCAATTGAAGTGAGGAACCAGATCTGGTAAGGAATGGGAGCGGTTCCCATCATTCCAGCTGCCACATCAAGACTGAGATGGGCTGTAGATGCTACGGGAGGCCGGCAGCATTCTCTTGCTTTGAAGACACTTGATTCCTCCACAGGAAGTGGGAAATCACCATAGGCCTGGCTCTAAACAAGATTTCTCATTTTCTCTGTGACAGTTGCAAACATTGCCACTGTTGGGATTTATTTTCCTTTCAACAAGGGTGTTTCTTACACTTCTCTTCCCTGACTCAGTCCTCCCCACTTTTGCCTCCACCCCCACTGTAACTTATTAGGTTCTTGTTAAACAAATAAAACACATGCCCAGAGTTGGAATTAGAATTTTATGTAGCTGTCAAAAATAGCTGCACTGTGAGCATAGCAGTGACCACAGAAGTGATTCACTTCTGCCCTCAGCTTCTCTTACCTACAACCCCAGAGAAACAGAACCCATTAAACACTATGCTTAGGTGTCATGGAAGGTCACTGCTGCACCAGACCTTGCTAACTGACAATCGTATCATCTGACAATTGTACAGGACAAAGGAGGAGCACATGGCCATCTAGGGCAAAGTAGCTTGTGGAGGGCCTGGCACTGTGTCTCAATTACTATTTCTACCAACAGCAGACGTAAATAAAGATGTTCCTCTAATTGTCACTAAGGCTGCTGCGTGTATAGACTCTGGGATTCGGGCTGGTTAACATAGATTTTAGCTTCGGTTCAAACAATTCCTACCTTTTGTTTGTGGAGGCACTAATGAGACTGGTGGTGGTGGCAGCATGCATAATCTCACTGGCACCTCTGACCTGTCTCAGTCCATTCCAAAGGACTCTTAACAAATGGCCAGGGATACATCCTAGAGGCCTTTCTTCAGGTAAGATGTCAATTGAACCAGGCTCTCCCCCAGCCTCCCTAGCTTTTTGTAATGTTCTTTTGGATCCCCTGACCTTGGGAAGATACTGGGTTCTGTGGGCATCTACCAGAACGTCTAAGTTCTTGTGTCCAGAACAAAAAGCTGGAAAAAGACATGTGGTCACAGAAGAGTCAGTTTTCTTGATAAAGAATGTTTTTCTAAGGAGAAAACTGGCTGGAGCAGCCAGTGATGCTAGAAGCTGTTGATCACATTCTGCAGAAGCGGGTAATTCATCTCAGAGACTTCAAGGTCATTGAACTGTATGGCTCTTTCAAGCACGTTCTGTTAGGACTCCACCTTGGGGTATCGGGGTTTTGGGTCTTTTTCTCTGCTAACTGATTTCTCTTGCATGGTGATTTTGCAGTCTTTGCTTCGGCCCTGATCTCATTTCCCTGCCTCAGGGACAGCCCTCAGATCTCATTCTAAACCCAGAACAGCTGTCTCCAGTGTCTTCTAAGGAGTCACGGGTGTCACGGGTGTCAGATGTGGCATCTGCACAACTCCCAGCTCTGTTTGCAGGAATCCTTGTCAACCTGCCTCTCACACAGCTCTTGGAACTGCCTTGAGGTAGGGAATAACTCTATCCCCACGCACGAAACTTCAGATCACCATATATGTCTGGCACAGGTCAAAGCCTACGGACTTCCTGCATCTCTGCTTCTTTGCCATCAAAACAAATATGACAATAGACTTAACGTGCCGGTGTCATTCGGTTAGCACCGGGATCTATCCAGCACAATGCTTGAAGGCTGTGGGGCTTCTTTTCATTTTGTTTTGCTCTTGTTTTGCTCTTCCACGTTGCTCAAGCTGCCCACGTGACCCGCTCTCCTTGGACTCCTGAGTAGCTGGGATGATAGGAGCATGAGCCTGTCTCCTGTCACAGTTAATAGGTATACAGAGCAGGAGCAATTCAGAGGTGTGTACTTGAGTTCAATTTGTTATCAGCAAGGCCTGCTTTCTATAAACAAAATGGTACGTGTACTGTGACATGGACTCGGTGGGTCCTGGACCAGTGACCACACCTGCGTGACTGCCTCTTGTGCTCAGTTTTACTGAGCTGGCATCTCTGGAATGCCATGATGGCTGTCCCGCTGGTCTTAACCATGTTCCCAAGGGCACAGCATATTACTTCGGGAGATCTTTGGGGCTTTTTGCTCTCCTTACCAGTTTCGGCTGGGGTCCTGGCAAGGTAATAGGCTCACCCAAAGTCAAACTAGGAAATCGCTTCTAGGCTTTGCCTCCAGTTGAGCCAAAACATTACCCCTACCTCCCAATCCCCTGACAAATCTCTGTGAGTTCTTTCCTGCGTCTACCTAATCTCTGATCCCTGTAGTAGCTGACCCAGGCCTATCACTCTCTTCCTGAGTCCTGTCTCCATGTGCAGTCATTACCCATTTGTTCCCATTGGCCTCCTTATCTTTGTGACTTCCAGCTCCTCAAACCCTAACATGCCAGTGAGCGAATGTACTGTTGCCACCTGCAATAATGTCCAGAGGCATCGACCTGAAGACTTCAGTATGGGGGTGTGTCAGGCTGTCCTCATGAGCTGTCCTGGGAGTTTCCAAAGGGGCCTCTGCCTGCAACTCTCTGCTGCCCCCTGCAGGTAAGGGTTTGAGGAGAGCTGTTGCTCAGAAGATTTTAGAGAGCTCTCCTACAAAGGTGGCTTCTTAAATCAGTCCTGGTAAACTTGAACGAGGAGGGAAAAAAAAAATCTCAATTTTCACCTCTGACTTATTAATATTAAGCATTTCCTCGACAGGCTCCCCTTGTAATATATATTATTATACCATTAGTGGAGATTCGTGACTTGTGATTTTTGTCTCCAGTACAATGCTCACTAATTTTCTATGGTACATTCTATCTCTTGCAGATAGCTCACTAGGAAATTTTTGCCTACAACTTTGATGCCAAGGTAGCTACTAGATTTGCCAAATAGGTCATTTTATCTAGAGTTTACAAAGAAGTGTGTGTGTGTGTGTGTGTGTGTGTGTGTCACAAGATACATAGTTGTGCAGACACATGCATAGCTCACTGTTACTTTTTAACACTGTGGTGGCTCATCTCAATACTAGCAGCTTGCTTTCAGAACCTTTATAATCTTCCATTTTCGTGGTCACAGATTCAGTCATCCACAGACCACAGACTAGGTAGCTAGGCCTAAGCTGGCTGCCCCATGCATGTACATTTTGGAATTACCTTTATTTCCTAGAAAATAATAAGTATCAAGAATTGACATTAAATTTACATATGTCACCTAGAGATGATGTGGATGGTACAGAACATGAACTGTGGGTTCTATGGACATATCATGCCACTTTGTATCAGGGCTCTGGGGAAGAGCCATGTTATATTTTATGGACTGGGAAATAGTACACAGGTATCACTGGACAGCCACAGAGGCCCCCGATGTGTGGAAGAGTGGACTCCCAGGTTTTGGAGTGGGAGATCCTATGAAGTAGGAGATGAAACCCTGGCCATGGTGTGTAGAAACTTTTCTGCGAAGCAGGAGCTTTAGGAAAGACCTGGATTGGCATGAGAAGGCTGAGACCTCCCCCTGTGCCAGGCTTCCTGTCAGCCCTTCTGTCTGCTCCTCAGTTCTCTTTCACTACAGCCTCTTAGCCTATCTTTTCTCTGGAGGCTGGTGGGGGCAGAGGCATAGTGTGGGGGTTGGAGGTCACTCACTATCCGGCAACTTCTACAGACGCTGCTGTGAAAACTAAGGGCAGGTCCTTAGGCACTTCGTTTCGCATTTTTGAGTACTAGTCTCTGACTCTATTTTCATCTCTGTGCCTCTCTCTCCATCCCCGTGGCTGTCCGTCTGCATCTCTGTCTCTTTGGGTCTGTCTCTGTGTCTCTGTCCCTGTCCCTATCTCTGTGTCTCTGTTCTTTGTATTGGTTTCATTGTTTCTGTTTGCCTTTCCATCTGAATGTCTCAGTGTCTGTCTCTCCCTATGTGTCTCTGTCTCTATCTCTCCATTCCTGTCTCTCTCCATCTTTGTCTCTATTGCTTTTTATGACTGACAGGCAGGCACACACACACACACACACACACACACACACACACACACACACACGGAGACACACAGACACACGCACATAGCCCTGCTGTTTAATGCTACCGAATGCCAGACTCTAAGGTTCCTCTCTCATTTCTTCCCGTAAGGCATAGTACGTCATTAAAGTCCACACACACATACGCAAACCCTCACAGCGTTCCTTCCTTAGATCCTGGGTCTGTTTTGAGGCTGAGTGTTAATATCTTACAAAAGGTTTTGGGCTCCTGAAGAAGACACTACTAAAGAATCTCAAATGACTGTGGAGCCATGCCCAGCAAGAAGGCTGTGGTTGTGAGCTGGCAAGCTGGTGATCTGCAAGTTATCACTGGGTCAAGTCAACTCAAGCTGCAAATCAAACCTTCCAACAGGCCCTGGGGCCTCATGGTCTTGATCTTAATACTGTGTGAGCTGTACAGCATGAATGTGAAGTTCCACCTCATCATAGCCTACTTTACAATGAGAGTGTCAGGCAGTGTGTCCCTTTGCCAAGTTTAAAACACAGTGTGTGTGTGTGTGTGTGTGTATGCGTGTGTGTATGTGTTGATATGTGTGTTGGTGTGTGCATATGAGTGTGTGTGTGTATGGGTGTGTATGTGTGTATATGTGTTGGTATGTGTATATGTGTTGGTGTGTGTATGAGTGTGTGTATATGTGTGTATGTGTTTGTATGTGTATGAGTGTGTGTGTGTGTATGTATGTATGTGTATGTGTTGGTATGTGTGTATGTGTTGGTATGTGTGTATGTGTTGGTATGTGTGTATGTGTGTCTGTATGTGTTGGTATTTGTGTATGTGTGTCTGTATGTGTTTGTGTATGTGTTGGTGTGTGTGTGTATATATATATGTATGCATGTGTGTGTAAGTGTTGATATGTGTGTATGAGTGTGTGTATATGTGTGTATGTGTATGTGTTGGTATGTGTGTATGTGTGTGTATGTGTTGGTATGTGTGTATGTGTGT
>JADRCD010204145.1:6408-18360 GCA_019843815.1 Montemys delectorum | reverse complement strand
TTTTTTTTTTTTTACAAAAGTTTATTACAATGTACAACAGGCTCCAGGATACCACTTCATTCTAGCTATTAAGGTGGCAAAGACGTTATGGCAGGGAATCCAGATGTTTAAATAGGAATGGACGAGGAGGGTCACCATCACCTCAGCTGTGAGAACAGCTTACTTTTTGCCAGATTTCTTAATTCCACCTGTGGCCAAGGGGCCCTTGCCCTCGGCCTTGGCTTTTAGCTCCTCGAGTTTCTTCTGTTCCTCCTTTTGTTTCTGCTTGAACGCCTTGTCTTCCTTGTCCATCTCCTTGGCCTGCTTCTTGGGCTGTTTCAGGGGCTTCTTTTTGCCACCTTTCCGGCCTGACATGGCGTCTCCAGCCCCTTCACCAGACCCTGATCCTATCTCTTTGCCTGCTTTCTAATCTTCATCCTATGCTATAGAAGGCATTTGTGTGTATGGTACACATAATTTGAGGAACAAAGTAGAATATAAATATTAAAGGAGAATTGATTTAAAAGAGAGAAAGAGGTACTCAGCTACAGAAAGATAAAGGTAAGAGTAAGCAGGTCAGAGTACAAATGGATCTAGATATACATTCTGAGAAAAGTAAAGAAATACTTCTCGGGCTGGTGAGATGGCTCAGCGGGTAAGAGCACTGACTGCTCTTCCAAAGAACGTCCTGGCAAAGAACGTCCTGGCCGGGCAGTGGTGGTGCACGCCTTTAATCCTAGGACTTGGGAGGCAGAGGCAGGCAGATTTCTGAGTTCGAGGCCAGCCTGGTCTACAGAGTGAGTTCTAGGACAGCCAGGACTACACAGAGAAACCCTGTCTCGAAAAACCAAAACCAACCAACCAAACAAACAAACAAAAACCCCAAAACAATTATTTGTTAATTTATATTCTTTTAAAAAAAAAGATTTATTTATGTATTCACCGTTGTTCTCCTGAGACACACCAGGAGAGGGCATCAGACTCGATTGTAGATGGGTGTGAGCCACCATGTGGTTGCTAGGAATCGAACTCAGGACCTTTGGAAGAGCAGTCAGTGCTCTTAACCTCTGAGCCATCTCTCCAGCCCATTAATTTATATGCTTAAGTATAAGGTTGTCCTATATTAAAAATATGATGAGATGAAAGCCAAGCTTGGTGACTTACATTGTAATCCCAGCATTCATGTGGCCAAGGAACAAAGTTTGCTGTGAATTTGGAGCCAAATCAGGCTATATCATAACGTCTAGGCCAGTCTGGACCCCAGTGTAAGATATTGTCACAAAACCAATCAAGTATGTGAAGGGATGAGAAACCGCTTTATACATTCTCTACATTTTTACTGAAGGAACTGCACTCAGCTTTTCATAAAATTATTTCTCCTGGATATGGAATTATTAATGTAATGTCATCTTTCCAAATGTGGCAGAGGGCCTCATCACCTCCATCCTTAAACATAACCAAGTTGTCAAGGATATCTGGAAAAGCACCAAGGTCTGGGAAGGAGAGGAGAAGAGATACACAGGTCTTCCACAGTTGACAGATGGGATATAGGATCCTCTGGATAGCTGACGCATTTGTTGTAACCTACTCTAGCTTAAGCTTCCAAGTTTAGGGACTTGGGAGATGGTTCAGCACTTGCTACTCTTGAATAGGGTTAGGATTCAGTTCCCAAAAACCCCACATGGCAGCTCACAACTGTAACTCCAGTTCTGGGGAATTGGATAATTTTTCTGGCCTCCTTTGCATGTAAGTGGTGGACAGATATACCTACAGGCAAAATACTCAAGCACATAAACATGAGTAATGGTTTAAAAATTCCAAGTTTCACCGGCGACAATTCTTGCTATTTCTCAAAAATATTTTTTGATTTCTTTCTTTTTCTTTTTTTTTTTTTCCGAGACAGGGTTTCTCTGTATAGCCCTGGCTATCCTGGAACTCACTCTGTAGACCAGGCTGGCCTCAAACTCAGAAATCCACCTGCCTCTGCCTCCGGGGTGCTAGGATTAAAGGTGTGTGCCACCACCGCCCCGGCTTGATTTCTTATTTTTGTGGCCTGTTGGATTCCCTGGAAGTGGAGTTACAGAGGACTGTGAGCCACCATGCAGCTGCTGGGGGCAGAACTCAGGTCCTCTGTAAAAACAACAAATGCTCTTAACCACTGAGCCATGTTTCTAGACCTTTGCTTATCTTTGAGATAGGGTCTTTGCAGCATAGCCCAGGTCAGCCTTGAATCTGTAATCTTCCTCCCTCAGCTTCCTAAACGCTGGCGTTACAGGTATGTCTCATCACACTCAGTTAAATTTACAAGTCTAGCTTGTGGTAATGCACACAGAAGCAGGCAGAGGCAAGCTATACAGTCCATTTCTTTCTTTCTTTTTTTTAAAAAGAGTTTTTAAATTACTTATTTATTTCATATATGTGAGTACACTGTTGATCTCTTTGGACACACCAGCAGAGGGCATCGGATCCCACTACAGACGGTTGTGAGCCACCATGTGGTTGCTGGGAATTGAACTCAGGACCTCTGGAAGAACAGTCAGTGTTCTTAACCTCTGAGCCATCTCTCCAGCCCTGTGCAGTCCATTTCTATATATCCAGGACAGCCAAGCTACATAGAGAGAGAATCTGTCTAAATAAGTAAAGAAGCAAGTAAATAAATAAATAAATAAGTAAATAATAGTATAAGTCTAGCAATTCATTTTATTTACTTTTTAAGCCGACTCATTTATTTTTAGAGATTTATTTATTCATTTTATGTATATGAGTACACTATTGCTTTCTTCAGACACACCAGAAGAGGGCATCAGATCCCATTACGGATGGTTGTGAGCCACCATGTGGTTGCTGGGAATTGAACTCAGCACCTCTGGAAGAGCAGTCAGTGGTCTTAACCACTGAGCTATCTCTCCAGCCCCACTGACTTACTTTTTATTAGGTATATAGTGGTACTATGATATTTTTGTATTCTAAATGGCTAGATTTCCCAAAGGCGTTGTTAATCTCATGCAATATTAGTTATCTAATCAATTATTCTTTTGTTTCTCTACAACTTATCTGTTGAAATCATAAGTCATTATTTCCTTGTTATACTTCCATGGTCTTATGACACTAATTTCCTCAGGGAATGATTGGTTTTTTAATGTAAAGGTGCTAATTCCCTCATTACTTGACAGCTCTCACCAATTAGCATAGTTCCTTGCATATAATATGCGCTTAAAATAACTTACAAGGGCCAGGCAGACAGCTCAGTGAGTAAAGGCACTTGCTGCCAACCTGCTGACCTGAGTTCAATCCCTGGGACTCAGAGAATAGAAGGAAATAAAAGACTCCCGCCAGGTTGTCTGCTTGTCTCCACACAAGTGCCCATACACACACCCATACATAGCACACACCAAATAAATAAATATATGCAATCAAATAGTTGACGAATGAATCTGTGGGTGAATGATGATACCTTACTGGATAGAAGGCCTGTGTACTATATCTATGTAATTTTGGGAAAATCTCCTAATTTCGCTAGGCAGTAAATTGGGAGGCATTTTAGGGGACTATTAGTCAAGGAAATGTTAAGTTGTAGTCTGCTTTTCCATTTGTCCCAAGGAAATAGTGACCCAATTATTTTATTTATCCCAGCCAATATGTTCCTAAGCTATACTCTCAAGTTGAATGTATGAATAAAATTCCTAACCTGATCAGAATCTAAGCTTACATGAATTCTTCGATGCACATAAAAGGTACAGCATCGTGTGAGATGGCTGAGTCCAAAAACTGAGGAGTTGGCCATGTGAGAGAGGTAATCATGCCTACAAAGCTGAATGCCGGAAAAAAAACCCAAACAAAAAAACCAGGCTCACATGCTTGACTTCTTGCATTTGATGGAAAGGTAAGTACACCAATATGAAACATTAGATTTCTCTTCTGCACCTGCAGAGTTTTCGTCATGATAATGTCACTGCAGCCACAGCTCTCCTTCAGCAGTAATTATTTACTTTAATAATGCTGAATATGGGGCTGGTGAGAGATAGCTCAGTGGTTAAGAGCAGTGACTGCTCTTCCAGAGGTCCCAAGTTCAATTCCCAGCAACCACGTGGTGGCTCACAACCATCCATAATGGGATCTGATGCCCTCTTCTGGTATGTCTGAAGACAGCAACAGTGTACTTATATACATAAAATAAGTAAATCTTTTTAAAAATGCTGAATATGTTGTGCTAAAATATTTCTTCTTGGTCTACTACAGCAAAACAGTTCCTTCAGGATGATCAAAAGATAGTATAAGAAGCCACACCTATACATTAGTTCTCCAAGACAATAAATCACTTGTGTAACATGTTTATGCAATGCCCTTTTCATTCCATATATCCAGATTTTCTGCATGATCTGGTTTGAGCTGCTATGCAATTCTCTCTCAAGAAAAGTATTTGTCATATTCATGTCAGGCTCACTTAGTATGTGTGTGCTGTTGCTTGTGGAACATTTTATACACATTAATATCCAAGCAAGAACAGTGAAAACCTACCTTTAACAGAAATGCAAAAATAAATTGTTACTTCAAAAGGATTTTTTAGAAGAAATGAATTAACTTTTTATCTCAGTGATTACCTTGGGTTAGGCATAAAGAAAATTAAGGCAAGGCTCGTGAACCATGATCTCAGGAAGATTATGTGGTCTGAAGGGTGAGGCAGACATGAGCAAAACAATTATTATTGTGTGTGTGTGTGGTGTGTGTGTGTGTGTGTGGTGTGTGTGTGTGTGTGTGTGTGTGTGTGTGTGTTTTAAATAAAGCACTGTCGAACAGCTTTGAGAGGAGGAAAATCTGAGAAATGTTCACAGAGTGGCCAGTGGTTGAGAGTTCCATAGTGAATAGGGCTGCTGTATGCTAAGGATTTCAAACTATGCTGTAGGTGATGAGTTCCAAGAGCTTCAGCACAGAGGTGAGACCCTTCATCAGTTATGTTAAAAATAGCATCCTGAGCCGGGCGGTGGTGGCTCACGCCTTTAATCCCAGCACTTGGGAGGCAGAGGCAGGCAGATTTCTGAGTTCGAGGCCAGCCTGGTCTACAGAGTGAGTTCCAGGACAGCCAGGGCTACACAGAGAAGCCCTGTCTCGAAAAAACAAAACCAAAACCAAAACCAGAGACACATCAGTCAAGGATTTGTGATTGTCCTTCTTAGTATCGTCAGTGTCTGACGCAAATATGTTTTTATTAAACATTAAACATTTTCATCACAGCCACATGGAATGTAAACGAAACAGTGATCACAATGGAGTTTCTCTCTTCCCTGTACCCATGAAGATTCTTGAGCTTAGTTTACATTCAAGTGTGTGTTTGAACTGCTTTTATTTACATTTAGATTTACAATAACAATGGTGCAAAAATGATGAAATAGAATTTACAGAGAAATATAATTATTTAGGCTGGAGAGATGGTGCTGCAGTTAAACTGACTCAGCACCCGTATCAGGCAGCTTACAACTAACTGCCTGCGACTCTAACTAGAGGAGAATCATAGTATTTCTAACCTCTAGCGGCACATGCACTCACATGCATGCCTACACACACACGCACGCACACGTACAAACACACTTAAAAGTAAAAGAAATAAAAGAAATTGCTAAAAAGTTTCAACTGTTTAAAAATAATGGTTGAGTTACATCGGTTACAGTAGGGAAAAGGGTGATTTAGGGAAGGTAAAATTTCCCAGAGCTAGATAAATAAAATCCCCTGTAGTCATTTATGAAATATATAGAGAAAGTATACATAGCAGACACATAGCAGGCTGGAAGCAAACATTCTTTTTTGGATGATGTGCAGCCTGATTAAGATGGATGCTGAAGTCAGACTACAGGGGTTTAAAATTCAGGATCATACTTTCTAGCTAAACTTGGGTAAGATACTTAAGCATTCAATGCCCGCTTACAAACCGGTGCTCATCATATATTATGTAGGACTGAAGTGTGGCCAAGTGTTTAGGATAAACCAAGTTCTAAATAAAACTCAGCACTTAAAAGCTTTTTATCATTAGCATGGCAGAGATTGCTATATATTTCTCAACACCTGGACTCTCTTCCTTACAGTAACAGAATCTCCCAACTATAACTAAGAATGTAACTGTCTGGCACGAACACTGTCTATTCTAGTTTTTATTACAACTACATGTAACTGTGTGACATATAATCATTAGTGCCATGTGGTAGCTGTTGAGGACCTTCCATAAAAGACAACTGGACATCTTCCAACTTCTTAAAATTTATGAGTATGAAATTATTAAAAGTTAGTGCAGATATAGAGTAACAAGAACTGTCACTTCTCAAAACATGCCGACACTTATGAGCAAATTCAGAAAAATTCTCTAAATTTATAGTCTAGAGAAACAAGCATATTAGGCTATGCATTCAAGAATATCAATGGGAGCGTAATCAGTAATAGCCCTGGATTACAATAAATGTAGAGGGCTGAGGCAGGAGAATCATAGGTTGAGGAAAGCCTGGGCTACATAGTAAAGCTTTATCCTAAAAGTGAGAGTAGTAGCAGAAAGAAAGAGGGAAGGCGTGGTTGGGGGAAGGGCAGGGGTAGAGAAAGGAGGATAGAGGAGAGAAGAAAGAGGTGGCTTGGTTGGCCAGTTTTGGCTTTTGTCTTGAATGTTTCTGTCCAAGGCCAGTTGTCTTAGGCCTGTAATGAGCAGGATTTCACAGCAGGGAATGTGTGATTAACGGTTTCCCTTTCACTGCTGGGAGAGGAAGGGATGGACTAGCTTCCAACATCCCTCCTGAGGTCATGGGTCCAACTATCTACTTGTCTCCCATTAGAGCCCATTTCTAAGAGACCTTGTTTATTATCTTCCAGTACCACCAAGTGCTTGGAGGAACCAAGCCTTTAACACACGGGCTTTCGAAAGACAGTTTGGATCCCAACTATGGTATCAATGGAAAAATAAAATGAGGTATATTTATAGAAATTATTCAGCAGTGAAAAATAAAACCACATTAAGTATATTCAATAATATCCACTGCACAGAAGAATTAAGGGCTAAAGTAACACAAAACATAAAGATTTAAAAATAGAGCCAAGCAGTGGTGGCGCATGCCTTTAATCCCAACACTTGGGAGGCAGAGACAGGCGGATCTCTGAGTTCAAGGCCAGCCTGGTCTACAGAGTGAGTTTCAGGATAGCCAGGGCTACACAGAGAAACCCTGTCTCGAAGGAAGAAAAAAAAAAGGCAAACTATCATGACTTGGGCAGAACACCTCTACAGAAGAGCTGTAATTTCAAAAGGAAATTCAGGGCTTCTGAACTTTCTACAATGTTCTGTTCCTTAAGTAGAGCAGAGGTTTCATGGATGTTTCTTAACACATTTTTTAAATTATAGATTGTATATCGATATCATATTTCACAATTTAAACTGCACACACACAAAGAAACATAGATCCTTTAGCCTATAATTCATTCTTTCCTTTACCATGGGACCTTCTCAATACTGGCTCTCCAAGCCTATGAGAATAAAGTCCACAATAGATCTATCAGGGTAAGGAAACAGAAGAACATAAATCACCAGAAAACTTTGCGGGAGGGCTCAGGGGAGGGGAATGGACAGCCGGACAGAATTGTATCAATCCTGAACTCCTTACCTTTGGACTTCTTAAGTTACTTTGAAATGTCTTGTTATTTCTACAGCTAGATTTTACTTTAACTAATATACCTATCTAGGCATGACCTTAGTAGAGATAGTGGGACTCCAGGCCAATCCCTTCTCTTCCAGTGGTGAAATGAAGAATTTTTTCCTAATCACATGCTCCCTGATGTGATACTCTGCCTCACTACAGGACCAAGATTTTAAAAAAGACAGACAACCTATCCAACAGAAAATTTGTCTGATCTAATACAAACAAACATGCAAATATACAATTCATGTAAGAAAAAGTCTAAAGGGGGGCTGGTGAGATGGCTCAGCGGGTAAGAGCACCAACTGCTCTTCCGAAGGTCATGAGTTCAAATCCCAGCAACCACATGGTGGCTCACAACCACCTGTAATGAAATCTCACGCTCTCTTCTGGTGGTCTGAAGACAGCTACAGTGTACTCATTTATAATAATAAATAAATCTTTAAAAAAAAGAAAAAGTCCAAAGGACTATAAAACACCTAGAAAGTGTTTATCAAATAAATATAAAGTACTTGATTTGTTATATTGACAAAATTTTCTAAAAAGCAATATATTCAGTACTGCTATGTATTATACTGCTGAATATTCAGAAAAAATGATCCCTCTTGACATTGTTAATATAAATTCTTATAATTTTTTAAAAGGTAAAAAAGACATATCTATCAGTTTAAATGCTCTCATGACTTGAGACAGCAAATCAAAAGAAATTCCATAGAAATTATTCAAGAGCAAATATCCAAGAGTCTCACTGTGATATTCAGGTGAAATCCTGGAAGCAATCATTAGTTGTGGCATATTGAATAAATAATGGCAGATAGTTAGCATGAGATACCCTATTGTTCAGTTGGGCTTTTTGTTTTATTTTTTTCCTTTTTTTTTTTAAAGATTTATTTATTTATTATATATAAGTACACTGTAGCTATCTACAGACACTCCAGAAGAGGGCATCAGATCTCGTTATGGATGGTCGTTATGGATTTCAACTCAGGACCTTTAGAAGAGCAGTTGGTGCTCTTAACCGCTGAGCCATCTCTCCAGCCCTGTTTATTTTTTCCAAGACAGACTTTCCCTCTATAGCCCTGGAACTCACTCTGTAGACCAGGCTGGCCTTGAACTCACAGAGATTGGCCTGCCTCTGCTTCTTGAGTGTTGGGATTAAATGCATACACCACCACTGCCTCAACTGTTTTTGTACTAAAGATGCGTTAGATGGATGGATGCTGAGAAGGTTGTTCATGAATTATTGTCTAGCGATGAACGTGAAGTCCTCATTTTATATTTCTGACCAATTCAACTTTGTATTTATCTACCTGATAGATTTGTAATGACATGCAAAGTATCAAAAGACAGAACCTAGGTTTTTAAAAATTATTTTGTGCATATGGGTAGGGGCATGCATGACAGTGTGTAGGGGTCAAAGGACAATTTGTGGGAGTCAGGTCTCTCCTTCCACTTTGTGAGTGCCAGAGTTTGAACTTGGGTCATCAGCCTTAGTGGCAAGCACCTTAACTTGCTAACCATCTCACTGGCCCTGGAACCCAGATTTTTAAATAGTGGTTACCTTATCTTAGAGTCAGGACAGGAGTGAAGGTTACTTCTGTACGTATCTTTGGATGATTTTACTGGTTCTAGTGAGTCTAGATTACTTTTCTAATTATTGAAGTTATATAATTTTAGTTTTAATAAAATGTGTGGAAGAATCCAAACTAATGTACCCCATTGGCAGGTGGGCCACAACATTGTTGCTAAATCCATATTTGCTAAAACATTGCACAAACCTGTGGTAAATGGAATGAAGTAAGGGACTTAAGGCAAAGAAGTGGCTTATCCCACTGATGTTTCACAATAAGCATTTCAACATTAGTTAGAAAGGGGAATGAATTAATAAAACAAATGCACATTAGCTTCCCGCAATCTCCAGCGAAGAAGCTCAGTGCCCAGCTGCACCGTGAAAAAGAAAGCAGAAGTTAGAAACACAAAGGAATAAGCTGTTCTTTATCAGGGGAGGTGTAGTTATTCTAAGTTAGAATGTGTGAGGGAGTGCCCATCAATCAGGATCTAAAATCCACACATTTCCGTTCACAGCCCTGCCTCACCTTTCCGCCACACCTCAAATGTACTTTCCCCAGCACGGAACAGCCACCTGGCCACACACCTACATCGGCCCCCTCCCTTTTGCCCTCTGTCGTTCTCAGAAGCCACTTGCTAGCTAAACCCTCTCAGAGTTACCTGTGAAAAGCCTCCCACCATGCATTGCTTCTGGGAACATTAGCTAACTAACATAGCAGCCAGATACAAATAAACCCAGACTAGGCTCTTACTGGCTTCCGGCTGACAACGCCTCCGTCGTACCTCACCCAGAGTCACAGCTCACCCCTAGCGTCCTAGCTCCCGCCCGCGGCACGCACGCCTCACCCAGCCTACCACAGTAGCCAAAAGGCACGAGCTCTGGGCGGAACAGACTATCACAGCCTGGCAACTACAGAACCATCCCAGAGGGCGGAGTCTGGTCTGGCCAATGGGAGCGTTGAGTTCAGCACCAGCTATGGTCACGTGTTCAGTGGGCGGGGAAATTGCCTCCTACTAAATCCAAAGGCCGAGGGTTTTTTTTTTTTTTTTCTTCACCTCACCACGGGAGAAGCCGGCCAGAGGGAAGGAAGGCCTGTGTAGCTGAGGGTAAGGGAAGATTTGAGGAGGTTAATGTATAGCAGCTCAGAATTCTCTAGAAAGCAGATTTCTGAGGCGTGGTTTCTGTAGCCGAGGAGGGATGAAATCTCGAACCCAGGCTTCGGCCCACTGCTCCTTAAGAAGGAGCCCGGGAAAGGGAATTCGAACGGCCTGACGGGCCAACGGGATTTCCACCTAACTAGCTGCCTAAGTTATGGGACAGTAACGAAAACGCGCCTCTACAATTTTACATGCTCCCCCTCCGCATCACCCCACCCTCCCACCCCACTAGCCCCTGGAGGAAAAAAAAAGGTTATTATGTGATTTTTGTGAGGGAGTATGGAAGGGAAAATTCCAGAATGCTTTCACGTAATGGGTGAAGATGCAACTTAAACTCAAAGATTCGCTCTCATCTTGGGTGTTTTTTTTTTTTTTAAAGATTTTTATTTTATTTATTTTATGTGTATGAGTACACTGTAGTTGTACAGATGGCCGTGAGCCATCATGTGTGTGGCTGCTGGGAATTGGACTCAGGACCTCTGCTGCCCTGCTTGCTCCGGCATAGCTGTCTTCAGACGCACCAGAAGAGGGCGTCCAATCTCATTACGGGTGCTTGTGAGCCACCATGTGGTTGCTGGGATCCGAACTCAAGACCTTCAGAAGAGCAGTCAGTGCTCTTACCAGCTGAGCCATCTCACCAGCCCTCATCTTGGGTGTTACTATTGGTAAAACTAACTTCCCCTACTTTGTGTCCAAGAGCCTGACCAAAATACATAACTATTATGTATTTTGACCCATTATTCCGGTAGGAGGGAGCAGAGAGGAAGCATAAAATCCTTTAGTAGTAGGTTTAAAAATAAACCAGGGAAATTGCTACAATTTAAAAGTTAATCTTTTAAAAAACTTGTCTCTGGCCAGTGTGGTGCTGTACACCTTTAATCCTAGCTCTCACGAGGCAGATTGTCTCTGAGTTCAAGGCCTACCATAGTGCGACTTTGTCTCAGAAATCAACAGACAAACAAAAAGCTGATCTTGACCGTGACTATGCTTGTCTATGTGTTTGACCTTTAAATATAAAGCCAATTTATCTTTTCATCCCATCTACCCACCAAACTAAGGTGGGTTCGGATACCTACTATTCAAGGCAATAGAGTTAGCAGATGAAATTCTGATAGGGAGTGTGTATGGTATCTTAAGTAGTTCATAGCATGAATGTCAGTTATCGAAGTCAATACAAAAGAAAAAAAAAAGCTTTCTTCAAAGTAGTTTGATGGGAGTGACGACTCTAAAGCTGATAGGAATACGAGGCTTTACACGTAAGGATGGAAAATTGAAAATAAATACTAACCATAAATTGAGTTGTAGACTGAGTAGAATTGTGCCTGCTTTTAGTCTGTAAACGTACTTCTAGGATGATATGCAGCCATAATTTTCTGAGAAAAATGTAACTTTAAGACAGGAAAATTTGGGACTACAGCTATGGCTCAGTTGTTAAAGCGCTGCCTGCTTTTTCAGAGGATCTGGGTTTGATTCCCAGCACCCAAATGGCAGTTCTCAACATCGGTCACCCCGGGAAATCCAAGGGTACCAGACACCCACATGGCACACACACACACACACACACACACACACACACACACACACA
>JADRCD010204143.1:0-28262 GCA_019843815.1 Montemys delectorum | reverse complement strand
TGGGACGGCATGGCCAGTGGGACGGCATGGCCAGTGGGACGGCATGGATGGCCAGTGGGACGGCATGGCCAGTGGGACGGCATGGCCAGTGGGACAGCATGGATGGCCAGTGGGACGGCATGGCCAGTGGGACGGCACGGCCAGTGGGACGGCACGGCCAGTGGGACGGCACGGTCAGTGGGACGGCACGGCCAGTGGGACGGCATGGCCAGTGGGACGGCATGGCCAGTGGGACGGCGTGGATGACCAGTGGGACAACATGGCCAGTGGGACGGCATGGCCAGTGGGACGGCATGGATGGCCAGTGGGACAACATGGCCAGTGGGACGGCATGGCCAGTGGGAGAATTTCTCTACGTCTAGTTTTCATATGTATAAAGTAAAAACAATGGTTTTAAATTGTTTTTTTAAAAATTCCTGGCTTAAAAGAACCCTATCAGCTAAACTAACTCCATACTTGTACTGCAAGCTGTACTGAAGTGTTGCATTTCTTGCATTTTTACAAGGTTGGGGTTTAACGTGCAACTCTCAGGTGGGGTTAATTTCTAGGAGAAAATGAACCTTGTTTTTGACTTGTGAGTGATGGTTTAAATTCTAGAGTTTTTTGTTGTGGTGGTTGTTTGTTTCCTTAGTTATATATGTATATATGTATGTGTGTATATATGTACACATATATATGTATATATACATATATTCATATGTAAATTACATATATATCTATGTACATACATACACATAACCAAAACAGTGGACTAGAAGTAAACTTAATAGTCAAAGGGAAATTTCGCTGCACCACATGGAATTTCATCCTGATTCAAAGGTCTCTGCTTTTTGCCTTAAATAAACATACTTGCTCAGAAATTTGTTAACTTAAATATGTGTACTGATGCAAAAAATGCGTAATTGCATATGCATTGTATTATAATTATTAACTAATTGTTAACTTGCATATGCATACTAATGCAACTTGGTGACCTTTTCAAAAATCATTTTGAGGTGTGTTTGGGATTTAGGATATTTCTAAATAGACTAACCCAGGACTTTTGAAAGATTTTGACTCTTAGTTTAGGTTCCTCAGACTCTTGATAACAATTAGATGACTATTTTCTTTAATATCCCAAGGAGCAAATGCAATGTTTAACTCATAGTAACTTAGCTAGGCCCGGTCACATATTCCTATGTTCTGTAATATAAATGGATTTTCTCCACTGAAAGCACATGTGTTAGCACATAGTATTGTGGGCTCAGAGCATCTCCATGTCTACCTGGCCTCATCTTTTGCATATACATTTGTAATGACAGGTGGCATTTGAGTCTTCACAATACCATACTGATTATTTCTCCCTTTTATTATATTTTGAAGATTCTGTGGGCAGTGGTTATATTTTATAAGCTTGAGTCAGTTTAGCAACTGTCACTATTTGGGAAAGCTTATTACAGAAGACCAGATGCACACACAGCATATAATAAACTGTCAATTAAGAAAAATTGTAACAAGTGAAATCTTAAAGGCAGGCTATTTATCCCTACTTCAAAAAAGATGGAGAAAATCAAGGAGCATGCATGTGTCTGATGGGCCACAATGAAATTACAACCAGACCTTAAGTGGCCACAGAGAGTTTAGGGACAGGAGAGGATCACTGAAGAAATGGACTGTGCGTTAAAGAGAGGAGGGGGGCTCTGGAAATACACAGGCTTAAAGGAAACGGAAACTGGAGTTTGGTTGATCTGGAAGGACTGGCCAGAACTATTTCCAGCTGCGTAAGTACAGTATTGCCTACAGATGCCTGCTAGCTAGGGACACTATAAGTAGGTTTGGCTCTTGCCATAGGAGTGGAAAGGGTAGTACTTTTAAATTTTCTTTATGTTCTAAAGATGAGTAATGTTCATGATTAACAATCTTAAAATTATCAGATGGCATAGATCAAGTATACAGATGTCCTGCCTGTTCCTGATTGGCTAGCCGTGTGTTCGCCCCAAAGGCAGCAATGTCGGTAACCTTGTACATTTTTACTGGTGTTTGTACCTACATACATACATACATATTTATCCCCTTTTGTACAAATACCAGCATACTGCACATCCACAGTAGAACACCTAGAACTTTCTGGGTAGCCTATCATCTTAGGCTAGGACAGAAGTATGGGAAGTCCTTGGCCCATCTGAACTCCTTAGTGAGACTATGTAAAAGACAGATACCGTGTATACTTGTATGAACATTTTAAATAAATTCAAAATGACAAAGGTCAGTTTAAAAGAAAGGAGCTGGAAGATAGCCCAGTGGTATTGTGCTTGCTTACCTAACAGTTGAAAGGTCCTACATTAAATTCTCAAAAGGACCTCGGCCTTGTGAAGGTTTTGTGCCCCAGTGTAGGGGAATGCCAGGGCCAATAAGTGGGAGAGGGTGGGGTGGCAGGCATGGGGAGGGGGGAGGCAAAAGGGGTTTGTTCTTGCTTTTGTTTGTTTGTTTGTTTGTTTTGGAGGGGAAGATGGGAAAGGGAAAATGTACATGTAAATAAAGAAAATACCTAATTAAAAAAAAAAAAGAAAGAAAGAAACAAATAGGCCTTCAGCTTTAAAAAAAAAAAAATCTTCTGAGTAAAGGTATGTTTTACATTCCATACTATCTGTGGCTTTTTGAAAAGCAATATAAAAAATATGGCATGGATTCCTGCTGTTCCCTGATGTTTCAGGGGCTAAGTACTGCCAAGAAATCAAAGACATTAATTAATTCTTCGTGGAAATTTATTTACATGCACACTAAGTAGACTAAAAATGAACCATGAACACCTTCATGCCAGTTGCATTCATGTGTTTCTGTGGAATTTTGGCAAGAAATGTATATTTTTTTTAAAGCTTTTTGTATTTCAGAACAATAGATAAAGGATGGTAGCCCAGGCTAAAACATGGTAGGCCAGGCTGAAACACTACCTGTACTCTACTTTTGTTCCTGTTTAGCAATATATATTCCCATTCATCTAACATTAATAGATAAATGACTTTGCAAGTCTATAAACAATTAAAATGGACTCACGGGGGGGGGGGGGGGGGGGGGGGGGGGGGGGATGTAGCTTGGTTATACATTCCATAGACAGCATGTACAAGACCTGAGTCCCATCCCCAGAACTGGAACCAAAAAGAAAGTATTCGGTATGTAATTTGTTCAGTGATGGAGCTGGGGGAGAGCCTTACGAACTAGACCATAATTGGTATTACTGCTCATTATGGGGAGTCCACTACCAAGCAGCGCATCCAAGTTGCTGTGTCCTGTCATTATCATTCTTTGTGGGAAAGTTGCAGTCAGAGAACCAGCACACTGCTTGGTAAAGATGCTTTTTCTAATTGGTGTGTCAGCAGATGGCTGAAAGGAGAACTTGTAATAGGATGTGCAATTGTCACTGTACCCTGGTGTTGGGTACAGAAGTCTGCCTAAATAAGGCAAAGCACCAGTGAGCCTTATCAGCATTTGACCGGAATCTGGGTGAGCAACTGCCTGTGCTCTCTGTTCACGTCTTAACAGATGTGTGTTTGTCACATCAAAACTTGCTGGTTCCAGCACTGAGAGTTGTTGCATCTGTATTTTATATAAAGTTGAATAAGAATGACAGATCTAAGTCTCAGGGAAGGAGTTCAGTTTAGGGTTCCAAAAATGTGTGATGCATGTAAGCATGCTTATTTTTAGTGCTGGGTCAGATTTGTTTAGGAGTTCACTCACCAGCCCTGGCTCCTGAAGCCCTCCTTTCCCTTGGCACCCATTGTGCTCCCCTGATGGCTTGAGGTTAAGGGATAGGACAACTGTAAAGGTTCAAGGGAAGAAAATTCACAATCACTGCCACCCATTGGAATCACTGAATACGGGACCAAGGGACAAAGAGAACAAAAACACAAATGGTAAATCCCAGCCGGTCATTAGCTCACTGCTCTTCATTCTCTCCATCTCTGTGCTGCCTGTCTGTGTTTATAAAAAGAAAGTAGAGCAATTTGTGTAGGGTAAAATCCAAGGCTTCAGTTCTGCTGCCGTTTTCATGGCAATATCATTGGAACTCCAACCTGAGCTTCCAGCCAGGGCTTGGGAGGAGGAAGAACGGCTGTGTGTTCACTGGGATGCTGGTAAAGAAATTTCTGAAAGGAAGGCTTCTATTAAACCACTGCTAAATACAGATATAACTAATAGTAAAAATGGATTTGTAGGCCAAAGTTCCAAGGCAGCCTTGGAACTTATGTCCTTCCTCAGTTATCTGCACACATAGGTCTTTGCCCTCTCAGGCTTTCTCTCTTCTTTTAGTTTTTTTGTTTGTTGTTTGTTTGTTTGTTTGGTTGGTTGGTTGGTTGGTTGGTTTTTTTTTTTATTTTGAAGCATGTTTCTCTGTGTAGTCCTGGCTGTCAGGGAACTCATTCTGTAGACCAGGTTGGCCTCGAATTCCATTTGCCTCTGCCTCCCAAGTGCTGGAATTAAAGGCATGTGCCACCACTTTCACTTTCACTTTTTTTTTTTTTTTCAAGACAGGGTTTCTCTGTGTAGCTCTGGCTGTCCTGGAACTCACTCTGTAGACCAGGCTGGCCTCTAACTCAGAAATCCACCTGCCTCTGCCTCCCAAGTGCTGGGATTAAAGACGTGTGCCACCACTGCCCAGCCACTTTCACTTTTCTTAACCTTCCCTATGGAAGGGTAAAGTTTCATGGTCCTCGGCTTCTGACCTCTTTATGCAGCCGTCAGTTTAGAGCTGTTCTTTCCACTCTAGAAGCACCCCATGAAGTAAAGTATATCTGTCATGGTTCCTTCATATGTGTAAGCTGAAGAAAATAGTGGTATTCTCTACATTGTTTAATTTATATAAGTATACATCATCATGCTATCCAGCTCACGTTGACTGTAATTTTAAAAAATATGTTATTAACTTTTTCTATGTTCATGCATATATGCATACACGCACATATGTTCTCTATAATGTTTTCAGATTTATTCACCTTACCATATGTACTCCTGGTCCATTGATCTTGACTGTCACATACTAAAAACCAACACACACCATGTTCACTTAAGTTTTCTTTCAGTGAGCCATAATTTCCCCATATTCCTCTAGCCCAAACAGTACCGTAGTGATCATTGCATCTTTTAAAAATGAAGATGCTGTTCACTAAAACACCTTCTATAAAATGTTTACATCAAATATATACATTTCAAATTTCTTAATTGAAAATGTTTTCCCACAATGGACTCCTAGCATTCACAGATATTCTTAAGGTCTCCGTCCCCAGGTTACAAAGAAATACTTAAACATTCTGAGAGTATAAAATGTATTCTGTGGTTAGGATGATGGCTCCTGGGTGTTCTGGTTTAGAATAAAATATTCACACATCTTCCCTAACCGTATTTTGGGAAAACTTGGTGGAAGATTCTAGACTGGTAGACAGACGAGTAATGGAAAATAACCTGATTGATACTCTGTGATTTAATGTAGAGGGACATGGAGGAATGTATGCTTTGAAATAAAAGTTGTGACTCCACCTCGAGCACATTATTTAAACATCTCTTGACCTTGATGTCTTCACCAATAACATTAATGTATTTATAAGAGCCCTCATTATAGAAATGAAAGGATTGATTTTTTGAGATGGATCTTGAGTAGCATCTGTCGTGTCATAAGGCTTCAAAGGTGGCATCTGTGGAGTACTGGCTGAGTCCCTTAGCCTCAGTTTGATTGGATACCCCCAAGCCTAGGTGTGAAGTGTTGTTCTGTTCTGGTATTGCCTCTCTATATTCTTGACCAACCAACCTTTCCAGTGTTAGCAGGGGATGAAAGGAGGAGGCTGGCAGTGGGTGACAGTGATTACATGAGAAAGGCAAGGTGTGGGAGGGGGAAATCCAAGATTATCTTATGACCTAAGAGCTCAGAGTATGTACATGAGGAAATGAGTATGGAATGAGCTGGGACAGCCGGGACAGTTCCCACCACCACACAGAACAGATCTGAACAGTCTGAACAAGATGCTTTGATCCCTGGGCGTAGGCCTTGATTTCTAGCAGTGACAAAACAGAACAGTTTTATCAAGCTTCCGTTAGAAAGTTGTTGGTGGACATTTCTAGAGAAGTATGGGCTTAACTTTAGTGTGTTGAGTGCTGAGGATGGGTCTGTCTGGATGAAAATAATCTGGTAAACAAGTCGGCCCACTAAGTATTTTTGACTAACTTAGACAAATTGGCTGACTAGTGGATCAGTGAGCTTTTTTTTTTTTTTTCTCTCTTACTATATTAAAGCAAGCCTTACATGCCCAAATAACCACTAGAGACATTCTCATCCAGGGAGGGTCTGGCAAGCGAATTTTAAAATGCTAGTCAATATCCATATATGACTCTTAGAATTGATAGAAATCCTTTTTGAGTTATCAGCATAGTGAAAGCTCATTTCATTGGAATTATAAGACGTAAATTAAAAAGCTTAAAATGTTTAAGACTTAAATACTAAAGCTGCTATAAGCAAATGAGATTTGCCCCATAGCATTCTAATTCTCTCTACCTGAGAGGATAAGGGAAGGAAAGGGTGGGCTTTGTATTAAGCCTGTGAGTTCAGTCCTGATTCTTCTGTACACCACTGCCTATTGGAACATGTCCCCACACACAGGATATGGAATAATGGCTAAACTGGATCATTACAAGTGTTCACCACAATAATTTTGCTCATAAAGTGTTTAGCAGAGATTTTGCAGTATTTATGCTTAAGAAATATAGCATAGAATTCTTTTTCGGTTTTTTTATTGATTTAAGTTTTATTGCATTATGATGAGAAAAGATACATAATTTCAATTTATCTGAATTTGTTAATATTTAAGAACATATTTTAAGTAAATAGAATTACATTTCATTCTTCTTTCCCTTTTGTACCACAACTCCTCCCAGAGACCCCACCTTCAATACTTACAATACCTTTCTTTTTTTTAATTTTATCATATTCTTTAATATTTATAAAATGTTGTAACAATGAAAATGAGTATTATAAAAATTGTTTGATATAAAACAACAATCAATTGAAAAGACTTATGTAGATGCTTGTCTACAGCAATGCTGAAAATACATGTTTTTCTCAATATAAATTTTAAATAACTCCAAACATATTAACTTAATGATATTTTAAAATAATATATCACTATTAGGTTTTTTTAATGAATATGAATAAAGTTTGTCTGTTTGTTTTATTTTGTCTTTAGTAGAGCTTAAAATTTTGGCTCTTACTATAATACAAACTCAAATTAAGAACAATTTTTAGACATTGGAGTTCATTGTAATAAATAAGGCTGTACATTAATGTCCCTCACATCGCCAAAGGATTTTACCTCCATAGTAGCTAAGCTAAGAGTTGGCAGTTCTGCTGCGCCAATGAATGAATTTTAGACATGATTTATGGTTACAGATTTCCTGCTATGGCCAAAACTATTTGACTTGACTGGTTCTCTTCATTCTCAGCCCACAGAGAAGAGGTTACATTCATTTAAGAAATAGTGTGTGTACTAAGATGGTCTATCCATGAAGTCATTCATCAACTGTTTCAATGAACAATGGTTCTGCTTAGAGGGTGGCACAGACATTAGGTGAGGGTAAGAATCTGTTTCATTGGCTGTGATGATTTGGAAAAGAATTCATCTCAGAAAAAGAGTAACTTATAAGTTCTTCTTCTTAAAAATTGATATAATAATTATAAATATCAAGCAAAGCACTTAGTCTCACTCTTTGTTGTTCTCTTACAAGCCACCTCCCAAATCAATTGTATACATTTCTTTGGGCTGTATAAATAATTTTGATATATGTAAGCTGTTCTAAAAACCATTATATAGTATAAAAACATCAAATAAACAATCCTACTAATAGAGAGGCTGAGATGGGAGAAGCATGAGTTCAAGACCATTATGAGGTATACAGCAAGACACTGTTACATACAAATAAGCAGACAGTGTATATGCATTGTGCAATATTGGACCTTTTCTCCAATTAACAAATTAGAGAGACCACTGGATGACAGCCAACAAATTTCTGATTCCTTATATTTTTAATTTCAATCAATTAGGATATGTTGGTAATATTAATTTTCATATTAAGAGATACTAAGGAAAAGTAATTGTTACTTCTTGTTATTGTTGTTAGAGATGGAATAAGGTTTGTGTGGATTTGTTTAAAGATTGCTTTCTTGCTTCTTCTGGGGTGTAGTTTTGCTCCTTATGTTGGTGTTTTTCATCTATTATCCTTTGTAGGGCTGCATTTGTAGAAAGTTATTGGGTAAATTTGGTTTTCTTATGGAATATCTTCTTTTCTCTGTCTGTGGTAATTGAGAGTTTTGCTGAATGTAGTAGCCTGGGCTGGCATTTGTGTTCTTGTAGGGTCTGTATGACATCTGCCCAGGATCTTCTAGCTTTCATAGTCTCTGGTGAGAAGTCTGGTATAATTCTGATAGGTCTGCCTTTATATCTTACTTGACCTTTTTCCATTACTGCTTTTAAAATTCTTTCTTTCTTTAGTGCTTTTGGTGTTTTGATTACTATGTGAAGGGTGAAATTTTTTTTCTGGTCAAAGGCTTCTTGTATGTTCATGGGCATCTGTTTCTTTAGATCAGGGAAGTTTTCTTTTACAATTTTGTTGAAGATATTTACTGGTCCTTAAAGGAATCTTCACTCTCTTCTATACCTATTATGCTTAGGTTAGGTCCTCTCATTGTGTCCTGGATTTCCTAGATGTTTTGGATTAGGATATTTTTGCATTTTGAATTTTCTTTGACTGTTGTGTCAATGTTTTCTATAGTATCTTCTGCCCCTGAGATTCTCTCTTCTACCTCTTGTATTCTGTTGGTGATGCTTGTATCTATGACTCCTGATCTCTTTCCTAGGTTTTCTAACTCGAGAGTTGTCTCCCTTTGTGATTTCTTTATTGTTTCTATTTCCATTTCTAGATCGTCAATGGTTCTGTTCCTTTCCTTCGCCTATCTGATTGTGTTTTCCTATAATTTTTTAAGGGATTTTTGTGTTTCTTCTTTAAGTGCTTCTGGCTGTTTACCTGTGTTCTCCTGTATTTCTTTGAGGGAGTTATTTATGTCCTTCTTAAAGTCTTCTATCATCATCATGAGAAGTAATTTTAGATCTGAATCTTGCTTTTCCAGTGCAATGCTGTGTCTAGGACTTGCTATGGTGGGAGAATTGGATTCTAATGATGCCAAGTAACCTTGGTTTCTGTTGCTTATGTCTTCATGCTTGCCTCCTGCCATCTGGTTATCTCTAGTGCTACCTGCCCTTGCTATATATGACTGGAGCCTGTACTTCCTGTGATCCTGGTTGTGTCAGAACTCCTCAGAGTCAAGCTGTCTCTGTGATCCTGTGATTCTGAAATCCTGTGATTCTGTGATCTTGGGCATGTTAGAGCTCCTGGAAGTAGAGCTTCCTCTGGGTATTATGGGAATTGCTGCAGAGTTTTTGCACAAGGTCTATTCAAGGCACTGGCCGAGACAGACCAGAAGCAACTTGTGCCACTGGACTTGTAGAGTTCTTGAATGCCTGGGTCCCGCTGGTCCCAGTTACTCCCCTTGTTGGGACCGATGTTGTGTTCTCCTCACCTCTGATCCTATGATCCTGCATATATTAGAGCACCTGAGAGTGGAGCTTCTCTGGGTGTTATGGGACTGGCTGCAGAGTTTGCGCCCAAGGTCTCTTCAGGGCACCAGCCCAGACAGACCAGGTAGCATAGAATTCTTACAACTCTATACTATTTGAGTATGTTTGGCTTCACGCATTGTATCTTATTATTATATAAATATTAAATCTATAATAATCTTCATGTTTTGTGGTCCTCAAATAGATTTTTGTTGTTAAGATGAATTTTTTCCTAGTTTGGTGCTGTCATTCATCTTGTACAATGTGGTCCTTTCCCTCTCAGTTTTTGAGCATCCATTTTTTTCTAGACTGAGCCTTCCCTTCCTCTCACCTGCATTTGTTCTATCATTGACAAGAAAGGTGAATACATTAGTAATAAAGTTGAAATGTAAAGACAAATAATATAAAAATATTTGTCTGATGAAGAGTAGCCCAGTTCTTTGTAGTCAGCTAACCAGTTGTCCTTGGTATATGAGCTGGCAGTGCAAATCACCCCTACAAATTTTCATATCTGTAACTGAGGAAGTAATACCTTTTGCCCAGCCTATTGGTCTCAGCTCTCTGGACTGTGGACAGTTCCATAACAAAATTGAACTAAATTGTCTCTGAGATCTTTCTTGGTCTCAAGACTTTCTAGACTATGTTCATTAATAATACTGGTTTAATCAGAAGATTACAAGATAAAGACTTTGGCTACTATCAAAGATGCAGGTATCCAAATAAGAAGAGGTAAATTTTCTAATATAATGTTCATAAACATAAACCTCTGTTAGGCTTTCGCTCTGTAGTTATAAAATACATACAACTTCATTTTTTACTTCACTTGTTATGTGGTTGTTTGTATGGAGGAGCACTGGTGGGTTTTTATTCAGACAATAGGGAATCTGCCTTTCCCTACCTAAAATGGATCTTACATCACCTACCAAAGTAAAATAATCATTTCATAGGAAAACAAAAGTAGGATAAAGGGGAGGTGCCTAGTTTTTATTTATATAATAAATAAAATGAGATTTTCAGTATTTCTCTAATGTTCTTATTATGTATGTGCATATGCATGTGCATGCGTGTGTGAGTATATGTGTGTGTGTGTATGTGTGTTTGGAAATAGGGTGTGGAGTAGGCTAGGCTTTAACTCATGGGACAACCAAAAACTACCTTAAACTTCTGGCCTCCTGCTTCCTTCCTAGTGCTGTGATATGGTTTTCAAATGGCCTTCCTTGAGCTTCCACGTGTATCTGCAGTTGTCAGAAGGAAGCAGGGAAATGTGGATAAGGGAGAAAGGTATTTGTGAGCCATACTGCTGTCTGGTTTTTTTTTTTTACTGAGGGCAGCTAACATGTTACATTCACAAAAAACAAATTAAAATTATTCTAATTCTAGACACTACATTTTTCAATTACAGAATATCACATCACAGGTTGTGGAAATACCATCATAAAGAGAAGATATCAATGATAGAAAGAACCTTAATCTAAACCTCTCAAAGCCCCTAGGCAGAACTTCCCCTGGACTCACACCAGGGCTGCCTAGGAGTCTTTGGTGAAATCTATTTTTACCATCCATTGTTTATTCTCATACCTTAAGCCTAAAGTCAGGTAAAACTTAACGAGTTTCCAAAGAAACTGATCCTACATTAACCTGAACACAATGGATTATAGACACAGAGAGAACTCTAGTCCAAGTCATTGTTGCTCAAGGAAAAGTACACCCTGTGACTATAGGCAAGGGATGTCTTCTAGGTGCTCAGCTACTGAATCACAGTATTCCAACTGAATACAGTTCTCCAACAGTAGTGTATCCTGAGGAGAAGGATGGTATTGTAGGTTGTGTAACTTGTAACCAGCAATATTTTGTGTATACACTGTATACACAGGCATAGGCACATGCGTTTCTGCTTCTTGAACACTTCTTATCCCCACTGACTGACAATACCAATTCCATACCTCTAAACTGTAAGTAACCTGCCCAGCATTGCACAGCTTGCAAAGAGATAGGCAGGACCTACATCCAGACTTCCCCAACTTCATCTTTCTCTGATTGCCCTGTTTACCTCTGTTCCTAGATTTACCATGATCCTTCATAAAGGTAAAGGGGTTGTGCTTGTCACAATATCTTACCTTATCCTTTTCTTGTTAACCATTTTCTGGTTCCAACATCAGTTAGCTGTAGCTAGGTTAATATTAGTGACTCAAAGATGCATCCTGTTATATTTTTTAAGTACATTCTTGAACTATGAAATCAATAGTTTGTTACTTATCTAGAAACTTCCTAGATAAGGTTGGTTGATCAAGAGGTGTATCCTCCATATGTGATATTGGGACTTATTCTCTGTCCAGCTATTTCTGCACATCTGTGATCCTTATAAAAGTCTAGATATCCAAATAGCAACAGGAGGGAGAGACCTGTAAGTGCAGGTAAGACCACCACTGCAGCTCAAAGGAACCCGCCTGGAACCCTCAGGACACAGAAACCAAAGGGCTGCCTGGGACAGGAGTCTTCCAGTCTCCATCTCTGCCCAAAGCTGATCCTGTACCAAAGAACTACATACACAAATACTGCCAGGAGAGAGCTGGTCTCTCAGGAGTGCCTACACATATGCAAGCACAGTAAAGACCACTGCTTCTCTTCAAATTCCTGGCCCAAGAGGGACCTTCACAGAGCCATTGGGACACAGGAACCAAAGATCAGCTGGGGACAGGATTTTTCTGGTCTCTATCTAGACCCTAGAGCTGACCCTGTGTCACAGCTCTCCATACCAGAGAGAACTGGTCTTCCAGGAGTACTGACACACAGGCTTCCAGGAGGGAAAAAACAAATTCAGAGACAGCAAGACCAGCTAACACCAGACATAACCAGATGTTGAAAGGCAAGCACAAGAATATAAACAACAGAAACCAAGACTACTTGGCATCATGAGAATCAGGTTTTTCCACCACAGCAAACCATGGGTACCCCAACACACCAGAAAAGCAATATTCTGAATTAAAATCACATCTCATCATGATGATAGAGAAATTTAAGAAGGATAAAAATAACTCCCTTAAATACAAGAGACCAAAGGTAAACAGGTAGAAGGTCTTAAAATGGAAACACAAAATTACCTTTAAAGAATTAACAGGAAAACACAACCATCCAGGATCTAAAAATAGAACTAGAAACAATAAAGAAATCACATAGAAAATCTAGGAAAGAGATCAGCAGTCATAGATGCAAGCATCACTAACAGAATACAAGAGATAGAAGAGAGAAACTCAGGGGCAAAAGATACCTTAAAAAACATTGACATAACAGTCAAAGAAAATGCAAATGCAAAAAGATCCTAACCCAAAACATCCAGGAAATCCAGGACACAATGAGAAGACCAAATCTAAGGATAATAGGTATAGAAGAGAGTGAAGACCTCCAACTTAAAGGACCAGTAAATATCTTCAACAAAGTTACAGAAGAAAACTTTCCTAACCTAAAGAAAGAGATGCCCATGAACATACAAGAAGCCTACAGAACTCGAAATAGACTAGACCAGAAAAGGAATTCTACCCTTCACATAATAATAAAAACACCAAATGCACTAAACAAAGAATTTTTTAAAAGCAGTAAGGGAAAAAGGTCAAGTAATATATAAAGGCAGGCCTATCAGAATTACACCAGATTTCTCACCAGAGACTATGAAAGCTAGATGATCCTGGGCAGATGTCATAGAGACCCTAAGAGAATACAAATGCCAGCCCAGGATATTATACCCAGCAAAACTCTCAATTACCATGGATGGAGAAAACAAGATATTCTATCACAAATCCAAATTTAGACAATATCTTTCTACAAATCCAACCCTACAAAGGATAATAGATGGAAAATGCCAACATAAGGAGGGAAATTACACCCTAGAAAAAGCAAGAAAGTAATCTTCTTTCAACAAACCCAAAAGAAGATAACCACACAAACATAAAAATAACATGAATAATAACAGGGAACAACAATCACTATTCCTTAATAACTCTTAAGATCAATGGACTCAATTACGTCCTTAGTCATCAGGGAAACACAAATCAAAACAATTCTGAGATTCTACCTGACACCAGTCAGAATGGCTAAGATCAAAAATTCAGGTGACAGCAGATACTGGTGAGCATGTGGAGAAAGAGGAACACTCCTCCATTGCTCATGGGATTACAAGCTGGTACAACCACTCTCGAAATCAGTTTGGCAGTTCCTCAGAAAATTGGACATAGTACTACCTGAGGACCCATCTATACGACTCCCAGGCATATACCCAGAAGATGCTCTAACATGTAGTAAGGACATATGCTCCACTATGTTGACAGCAGTCTTATATATAATAGTCAGAAGCTGGAAAGAACTCAGATGTCCCTCAACAGAGGAATGGATACAGAAAATGTGGTATATTTACACAATGGAGTACTAATCAGCTATTAAAACAATGAATTCATGAAATTCTTATGCAAAAGGATGGAACTAGAAAATATCCTGAGTGAGGTAACTCAATCACAAAAGAACACACATGGAATGCACTCACTGGTAAGTGGATATTAGGCCAAAAGCTCCGAATACTCAAGAAACAATTCACAAGACTACAGGAAGCTCAAGAAGGAAGGCAGGCCAAAGTGTGGCTACTTTGGTCCTTCTTAGAAGGGGGAAAATATCCATGGGAAGAGTTACAGACACAAAGTATAGAACAGAAACTGAAGGAAAGGCCATCCAGAGACTGCTCCACCTAGGGATCCACCCTGTGTACAGTCACCAAATCCAGACACTATTGTGGGTGCCAACAAGTGCTTACTGACAGGAGTCTGATACAGCTGTCTCCTGAGAGGCTCTTGATAGTGCCTGATTAATACAGAAGTGGATGCTCTCAGCCAACCATTGGACTAAATGAGCACAGGATCCCCAATGGAGGAACTAGAGAATGGATCCAAGGGGCTAAAGATGTGTGCAGCCCCATAGGAGGAACAATAGGAACCAACCAATACCCCCCCCCAGAGCTCCCAGGGATTTAATCATCATCAAAGACTACACATGGAGGGACCCATGGCTCTAACTGCATATGTAGCAGAGGATGGCTTTGTTGGTCATCAATGGGAGGAGAGGCGCTTGGTCCTGTGAAGACTATGTCCTAGTGTAGTGGAATGCCAGGGCCAATAAGTGGGAGAGGGTGGGGTGGCTAGTAGGGGGAGGGGGAAGGAGATAGAGGATGTTTGGAGGGGAAACCAGGAAAGGGGATAACATTTGAAACGTAAATAAAGAGAATATCTAATAAAAAAAAACTAAAGGATCCTCTCAGCTTCTGAGTGACAGAGCTGGATCATCGACAATCTCTGCCCCTTTCCTGCTAGTGGAGGGCCTGCCTCCAGGACGTGCTTTAACCCAGAGACTCAGGCGGGACCAGCTGGGAGGCATAGGCCTCAAGAGTTGCAGGGGAGTTGAACGGCGGCAGGGACAGGATCCTCTCAGCTTCCAAGTGACAGAACTGGATCAGCAACCATCTCTGCCCCTTCCCTGCTAGTGGAAGGCCGGCCCCAGGGCATGCTACAGCCCAGAGACTCAGGTGAGATCCGCCATTTTCTCTCTGGTGACTTTCTAAGGTGGGACCAGCCAGGAGACACAGGCCTTAAGAGTCCCAGGAGAATCACAGGGCGGCAGGGACAGGATCCTCTCAGCTTCCTAGTGACAGACCTGAATCAGCGACCATCTCTGCGCCTTCCCTGATAGTGGAGGGCCTGCCTCCAGAACATGCTTTAACCCAGAGACTCAGGTGGGACAAGCCGGGAGGCACAGGTATCAAGAGTCACAGGGGAGTTGCAAGGCGACAGGGACAGGGCAAGCTCTAGTCAGAGACACCAAGCACCTATCACCAGAGATCAAGAGATGGCGAAAGGTAAACGTAAGAATCCTGCCAACAGAAACCAAGACTACTTGACTTCATCAGAACCTAGTACTCCCACCGCAGCAAGTCCTGGATATCCCAAAACACCGGAAAAAGCAAGATTTGGATATAAAATCATATCTCACAATGCTGATAGAGAAACTTAAGAAGGACATGAATAACTCCCTTAAAGAAATACAGGAGAACACAGGTAAAGAAGTACAAGACCTTAAAAAGGAAAAAAAAAATCCCATAATGAATTACAGGAGATCACAAGTAAACAAGTAGAAGCACTTAAAGAGCAAACTCAAATATCCCTTAAGGAATTGCAGGAAAACACAAACAAACAGGTGAAGGAATTGAGTAAAACCATCCAGGACATAAAATTGGAAGTAGAAACAATAAAGACATCACAAAAAGAGACAACCCTGGAGTTAGAAATCTTAGGAAAAAAGTCAGGAAACATAGACACAAGCATCACCAACAGAATACAAGAGATAGAAGAGAGAATCTCAGGGGCAGAAGATAACATGGACAACATTGACAGAACAATCAAAGAAAATGCAAAATGCAAAAAAAGAGCCTAACCCAAATCATCCAGGAAATCCAGGACACAATGAGAAGACCAAACCTAAGGATAATAGGTATAGAAGAAAGTGAAGACCTCCAACTTAAAGGGCCAGTAAATATCTTCAACAAAATTATAGAAGAAAACTTCCCTAAACCTAAAGAAAGAGATGCCTATGAAAATACAAGAAGCCTATACAACTCCAAATAGACTGGACCAGAAAAGAAATTCCTCCTTCCACATAATAGTCAAAACACCAAATTCACAAAACAAAGAAAGAAAACTAAAAGCACTAAGGGAAAAAGGTAAAGGAACATATAAAGGCAGGCCTATCAGAATTACCCCAGACTTCTCACCAGAGACTATGAAAGCTAGAAGATGTTGGACAGAGGTCATACAGTCCCTACAAAAACAGAAATGCCAGCCCCGGCTACTATACCCAGCAAAACTCTCAATCACCATAGATGGAGAAACCAAAGTATTTCATGACAAAACCAAATTCACAGAATATATTTCCACAAATCCAGCCCTTCAAAGGATAATAAATGGAAAACTCCAACACAAGGAGGGGAACTGCATCACTGAAAAAGCAGAAATGTTTGTTCCAACAAAACTAAAAGAAGATAGACACATGAACGGAATGCCAGCTCTAACTACAAAACTAACAGGAAGCAACAATTACTTTTCCTTAATATCTATTAACACCAATGGACTCAATTCCCCAATAAAAAGACATAGACTATCAGATCAGCTACATAAACAGGACCCAACACTTTGCTGCATACAGGAAACCCACCTCAGCGACAAACACAGACACTACCTCAGAATAAAAGGCTGGAAAACAATTCTCCAAGCCAATGGTCCCAAGAAAAAAGCTGGAGTAGCCATTCTAATATCAAATAAAACCTACTTTCACCCTCAAGTGATCAAAAAAGATAAAGAAGTACACTTCATATTCATCAAAGGTAAGATCTACCAAGATGAACTCTCAATTCTGAACCTCTATGCTCCAAATGCAAGGGCATCTACATTCATAAAAGAAACTTTACTAACGCCCAAAGCACACATTACAGTGCACACAATAGTAGTGGGAGATTTCAACAGCCCACTCTCTGCAATGGACAGATCATGGAAACAGAAACTAAACAAGGAAACAGTGAGACTAACAGAAGTTATGAAACAGATGGATTTAACAGATATCTATAGAACTTTTTATCTTAAAACAAAAGGATATACCTTCTCAACACCTCATGGTACCTTCTCCAAAATTGACCATATAATTGGTCACAAATCAGGCCTCCACAGATACAAGAAGATGGAAATAATTCCTTGTATCCTATCAGATCACCATGGACTAAGGATGCTCCTCAATAACAACATAAACAATAGAATACCCACATACACATGGAAGCTTAACAACACTCTACTCAATGATAACTTGGTCAAGGAAAAAATAAAAGAAATTAAAGACTTTCTAGAGTTTAATGGAAATGAAGCCACAACATACCCAAACCTATGGATCACACTGAAAGCAATCCTAAGAGGAAAACTCATAGCTTTAAGTGCCTATAAAAAGAAACTGGAGAGAGCATACACCAGCAATTTGACAGCACACTTGAAAGCACTAGAACAAAAAGAAGCAAATTCACCCAAGAGGAGTCAAAGGCAGAAAATAATCAAACTCAGGGCTGAAATCAACCAAATAGAAACAAAAAGAACTAAACAAAGAATCAACCAAACCAGGAGCTGGTTCATTGAGAAAGTCAACAAAATAGATAAACACTTAGCCAGACTAACTAGAGGGCACAGAGATAGTTTACTAATTAACAAGATCAGAAATGAAAAAGGAGACATAACAACAGACACTGAGGAAATCCATAATATCATGAGATCCTTCTACAAAAGCCTATACTCAACAAAACTGGAAAACCTGGATGAAATGGACAGTTTTCTAGACAGATACCAGGTACCAAAGGTAAATCAAGACCAGATCAACGATCTAAACAGTACCATATCTGCTCATGAAATAAAAACAGTCATTAATAGTCTCTCAACCAAAAAAAGCCCAGGACCAGATGATTTTAGTGCAGAGTTTTATCAAACCTTCAAAGAAGACCTAATACCAATACTCCTCAAATTATTAAACAAAATAGAAACTGAAGGTACTCTAGCCAATTCAGTCTATGAAGCCACAATTACTCTTATACCTAAACCACACAAAGACCTAACAAAGAAAGAAAACTTCAGACCAATTTCCCTTATGAATATGGATGCAAAAATACTCAACAAAATTCTTGCAAAGTGAATCAAAGAACATCAAAACAACCATCCACCATGATCAAGTAGGCTTAATCCCAGGGATTCAGGGATGGTTCAATATATGGAAATCCATCAACTTACTTCACTACATAAACAAACTCAAGGAAAAAAAACCATATGATCATCTCACTAGATGTGGAGAAAGCATTTGACAAAATCCAACATCCCTTCATGATAAAACTCTTGGAAAGATCAGGAATTCAAGGCCCATACTTGAACATAGTAAAAGCAATATACAGGAAACCGGTAGCCAACATCAAACTAAATGGAGAGAAACTTGAAGCAATCCCACTAAAATCAGGGACTAGATAAGGCTGCCCCCTCTCTCCCTACCTATTCAATATTGTACTTGAAGTTCTAGCCAGAGCAATTAGGCAACAAAAAGAGATCAAAGGGATATGAATTGGAAAGGAAGAAGTCAAATTATCACTTTTTGCTGATGATATGATAGTATACTTAAGTGACCCCCAAAATTCCACCATAGAGCTCCTAAACCTGATAAACAACTTCAGCAAAGTAGCTGGATATAAAATTAACTCAAGCAAATCAGAGGCCTTCCTCTACACAAAGGATAAGCAGGTGGAGAAAGAAATTAGGGAAACAACACCCTTCACAATAGTTACAAATAATATAAAATACCTTGGTGTAACTCTAACTAAACAAGTAAAAGATCTGTTTGACAAGAACTTCAAGTCTCTGAAGAAGGAAATCAAAGTAGATCTCAGAAGATGGAAAGATCTCCCATGTTCATGGATTGGCAGGATTAATATAGTAAAAATGGCCATCTTACCGAAGGCAATCTACAGATTCAATGCAATCCCCATCAAAATTCCAACTCAATTCTTCACAAACTTAGAAAGAGCAATTTGCAAATTCATCTGGAATAACAAAAGACCCAGGATAGCCAAAACTATTCTCAACAATAAAAGAACCTCTGGTGACATCACAATCCTGGACCTTAGGCTGTACTACAGAGCAATTGTGGTAAAAACTGCATGGTATTGGTACAGTGACAGGCAGGTAGATCAATGGAACAGAATTGAAGACCCAGAAATGAATCCATGCACCTATGGTCACTTGATCTTTGACAAAGGAGCTAAAACCATACAGTGGAAAAAAGACAGCATTTTCAACAAATGGTGCTGCCTCAACTGGCGGTTTACATGCAGAAAAATGCAAATCAATCCATTCCTTTCTCCTTGTACAAAGCTCAAGTCCAAGTGGATCAGGGACCTCCACATCAAACCAGATACATTGAAACTAATAGAAAAGAAAGTGGGGAAGAACCTCGAGCAAATAGGCACAGGGGAAAATTTCCTGAAGAAAACGCCAATAGCTTCTGCTCTAAGATCAAGAATTGACAAATGGGACCTCATAAAGTTGCAAAGCTTCTGTAAGGCAAAAGACACTGTTAATAGGACAAAAACAGCAACCAACAAATTGGGAAAAGATCTTTACCAACCCTATATCTGATAGAGGGCTAATATCCACTGTATACAAAAAAACCGAAGAAGTTAGACTCCAGAGAACCAAATAACCCTATTAAAAAATGAGGTGCAGAGATAAACAAAGAATTCTCAACTGATGAATATCGAATGGCTGAGAAGGACCTAAAGAAATGTTCACCATCCTTAGTCATCAGGGAAATGCAAATCAAAACAACTCTGAGATTCCACCTCACACCAGTCCGAGTAGCTAGAATAAAAGACTGAGGTGTCAGCACATGCTGGAGAGGTTGTAGAGAAAGAGGAACACTCCTTCATTGGTGGTATTGCAAACTGGTACAACCACTCTGGATATCTGTGTGGTAGTTCCTCCGGAAATTGGACATAGTTCTACCAGAGGACCCAGCTATACCACTCCTGGGCATATACCCAAAAGATGCTCCAACATGTAATAAGGACACATGCTCCACCATGTTCATAGCAGCCTTATTTATAATAGCCAGAAACTGGAAGCAACCCAGATGTCCCTTAACAGAGGAATGGATACAGAAACTGTGGTACATCTACACAGTGGAGTACTACTCAGCTATTAAAAACAATGAATTTTTGAAATTCTTAGGGAAATGGATCTGGAGAGTATCATCCTGAGTGAGGTAACCCAATCACAAAAGAACACACATGGTATGCATTCTCTGATAAGTGGTTATCAGCCCAGAAGTTTGGAATACTAGAAGAACAAACCACAAGAAACTTAAGAAGAAGGAAGACCAAAAGATGGACATTTCATTCCTTCTTAAAAGGGGGAACCAAATACCCATGGAAGGAGTGGCAGAGATTAACTATGAAGCAGAGACTGAAGGAAGGACAAGCCAGCCTAAATATAGCTATCTCCTGAGAGGCTCTGACAATGCCTGACTAATATAGATGTAGAGGCTCACAGCCATTTATTGAACTGAGTACACAGTCCCCAATGAAGGAATTAGAGAAAGGATCTATGGAGCTGAAGGGTTTGCAGCCCCTTAGTACGAACAACAATATGAACTAACTAATACCCTCAGAGCTCCCAGGGACCCAACCACCAACCAAGTACTATACATGGTGGGACTGAATGTTTTGGCAGCATGTGTATAGTAGAGGATTGCAAATTTGATCATCAATAGGAGGAGAGGACCTCGGCCTTGTGAAGGTTCTATGCCCCAGTGTAGGGGAATGCCAGGGCCAATAAGTGGGAGAGGGTTGGGTGGCAGGCATGGGGAGTGGGGAGGCAACAATGGTTTGCTCTTGTTTTTTTTGTTTTGTTGGTTGGTTGGTTTTTGGAGGGGAAACTGGGAAAGGAGAAATTTCCATGTAAATAAAGAAAATATCTAATAAAAATGAAAACAAATAATAAATGAATACATAAGAAAAAATAAATAAAAATAAAATTATTTAAACAATTGAAAAAAATCTAAAGTCAGACTCTACTGCTCTTTACTTTGCCAGATGAAGAATGTGAAATCAGGCAAGCTGAGTAAACTCATCCTGGCTACATGCTAGGAGAACTAGCACTCACATCAGACAAAAGTATAGGAATAGTTTAACCCAACAACAAGAAGCTTGGCTCTGAATGTAAAAAATAAGAGGTATTTTTAGTTTGACTTGTTTGTCAAATCCTAAATGGCGTGTCTACATCTATAGCGCAAGCACAGTGAGGCTGTGGAATTTACACTGTGCTAATCTAACCCAAAGATTACCTTTACACTGTAATTGTAACAATATGCTGTGGCTAAAGAAGCTAGGTCTTCAGTGCCAGGTTTAACAAGTGCAGAGACACCTGAGCCTGCACCCAGGGCAAAAGGTTCGGCAGGGGTGGGGGAAATAGACCCTCCAGATGACCTTAGCACTGAAGGAACCAGAATGGGACACAGATGTGGCCTCTGGGCAGCCTGGCAGGTACATGGCTTCTTCATATGCCACCCAAGAGCATGCCGCAAGAGGTACAGATGGTTTAACAAGTATTACCTGCTGAATCTCAGTGGCAAAAAAAAAGAACAAGACTGGCAGGATCAAAGAGAGGTACTATATCTACTAAGCTCCATTTCTGGACACAAACCCCTTCAAAAGTTAAGCATAGCCAGTAGTCACTTGTTTCTTGAGGCTAGAGCTATCTCGGACTTTGTTTAAACCAAAATTTGCTTATTCATGAAAGGTTATTATGTGAAAGAATGAAAATAATAATAATAATAATAATAATAATAATAATAATAATAATAATGGCTATCCTAGTATAAGGAAAAATGTAAAATCACACCTAGTAGAGAATGCTCATCTCATAATACAGAAAATCAGTGGAAAGAAAGTCTAATGCAGGGAAAATGCACAGCCTGACCAACACAGTGCCTGTGGATATTCTGATGAAAATGGCTTCTTCAATCCCACTCTTAACCTCGCACTAAATGATAGAACAGGCAGATTACAAAGGATACTGCATGTAAAATACAAATCACGATGTTAACCACCATCATCACAGATGTGTATGTGTATCAGTTGACACAGGAATAAGCATAGAGCTGGTTAAAGCAATAGAACTTAATGAATCTGTACTGGCTATGCATTCGCACATAAATGTATTCTGATGATGATTGTTCCAGGCTTTTTTTCCCCAGACTAGTATTGGTCTCCATCTGTTTCATGCTTGGTTATGTCATTTTTTTTAAGTCACCGAGACCCTTTTCTTAGAGAAGGATGACGGGGTCTCTTGCCTCTTGCTTTTTGAGGAAAGCCTGATACCTGTTTGAAATGTCTAGTATCCCTGTATGGATGATGTGCTCCTCACTTGCCGGACTTTGACCTTGGTCATGTCCCCTTAGCAGCACTGCCGTGGCTTTAAGTGCAAGGCTCGATCTAGACATCAAATTCTACTCAGAGTTCCATGGGAGAGTACCACATATTTTTTCTTGTCATACTTCCTTTAATAATGGGCCTGGGGCTGGGTATGTGGGTATGGTGGCTCAAAAGTAAGCCCTTCCCTGGTAAGCAGTGTGAACCTGGGTTTTATCCCAACATAAGGGATTGGGGCAAAAACCTACATAGTACCTTAGAGAAAGAACACATAAAACTAGAACTGGTCATTTTCTTACTAGAAATGTATTTAGGAGGAAGATGGCATCACATTATATCTACTAAAATATCGGATTGACAGACTAAAAGCCCAGAGCACTGAGAATTGTATGAGATTGGTTGATTGATTGATTGATTGATTGGTTGGTTGGTTGGTTTGTTTTTTTCAAGATAGGGTTTCTCTGTGTAGCCCTAGCTGTCCTGGAACTCACTCTGTAGACCAGGCTGGCCTCGAACTCAGAAATCTGCCTGCCTCTGGCCTCCCAAGTGCTGGGATTAAAGACGTGCGCCACCACCGCCTGGCAAGATTTATTTTGAGATGTGTCTTGCTTATATTCCAATCACAATTATATTTGATGCCTCTTACGTGTCTTCCAGTAAAAACAAACACATCTATTTTGATCAGTTTTCTTCATCTCTGCTTTCTCACTGTAGAAATAAGTTTGAAAATCTGTATCCCTGACTACAAGTAATCAAATAGTCCGCTAAGGGATCTTCCTTTGCTAAGGACAGTTAAAAGTGCTTTCAAGTTAATTAATGAGTCTGTGTGAATAAATACTATTTTAACATATGACATTTCTAAAGTGGTTTACTTGTTTGTTCCAGGAGACAAAGCGCAAGCCATTGCTCACTACCTGTGTGGGTCATAAAGTTGTTAGTTTTGATGTTGGTATTAAGTCCTTCTTTCCTGTTGGTGGAAGACAGTACTAAAGATTGCACCCAGGCATCGTCCATTCCAGACAAGAACTCTGCCACTGAGCTATATCTTGGCTTGGTTGTAAAGATATTCAGCAAAAATAGCAGGAAACATCTCATAACCCAAGTAGTCAAAGTAAATAGTGCCAAAATACAACTTACACACGTTTAGGCCTCTCAGAGGAGTATGGTGGTATACCTCACCTGGATTTCCACCGTCTGCAGAGCGAGTACGTGTATCAGTATCTGCATCACATAGTTCAGGTCTGATGAAAGTCCTAGGTCTGTGAAATACTTCTGCAAAGCTACCTTGCCTTCCAATTCCTCATGATAGAGTCTTAAGTCTGAATTTTAGGCCATCATGAACTGTGAACCTATAGACCTGTGCCCCACAAAGGTGTTTTATTTTACATTAGCTTTAACTTTAGTTACTTGAGGACATTTCCAAAGTGTTTTTCCCCTACAAAGCAAGGATTTAACTCCAGGTAGGAATTCCTCTTCTTTCCTAGCACAGAAGTCTAGTCCAACCATATGAAGGGACAGAGGCAGAGGACTAGGCTAGACACCATGCCCCTCATTCTGTCCCCCTTTTCAAGGCTTAGATACCGGAGAAAGCTGGCTTTGCATATGTGTGAGGTACCCTTGATGGTGCTCACAATGGATATATTACATTTCATGAAATCTGTATCTGGAACTGGGTCCTTGGAAAATTATTTTGCTGATGTTCCAGCCACTCAGCCTGGAGCCAGTGGGTCTCTGCTTACCCTTTCATTATTGCCCATGTCTCTCTGTTTACTCCTTGAAACAGTTGCTGACTGGTCTGTGGATGCTTGGGGAGCCGGGAGTGGGAGTGGAGATAGTTTCTGTGAGGGGGGTAGAAGATACAGAACCTCACAATTTGATTTGCAGCCAAAGCACAATTGGATTATGTCAAAAAAGGGAAGGGTGCCACGTGCATTAGCTGTTTCCTCACAGTGCTGGCCAATTTAAATATAGCCTACTACCACAACTTGTCCAGAGTTAAAATAGTTCAGAACAAGTGACAAGTGGCAGGGAATGAGGTCCTTTGCCAAAAGATGGCAAAGAGATGGGAAAACAGGCTTTCAAGCTAGATAGTAGGGCTCGAACACAGCAAGATGGGACACCTTATGATCCTACTGGTGGTTTTCAATGGCTTCCATTCCCTACCATAATTTCCAGAGCATGATAAGAACTTGGATAACATGCTCAAACACCCAGAAGGCTGTTTCCAAAGCTAAGCTGAAACTGTCTATATTATTTTAAAAAGAAGATCTCATGACTGAATTCCAGTTTAATGATTTTACATCAGAAGTTGGGGAGTAACATTTGCAATTAGGTTTCCAGGCAGAGGAGACATTTTTAATTCATGAATTGAATTACATAGTAGCCCTGTACTAAAGATTTATTTGACAAAAGAACCTGCTGTTTCAACTAACGAAATCATAATTTAAAAGTTTGAACAACCATGACTTAACTAGTTGCCAAAACAGTGAATAGTCACCACAGAATCCAATGTTGGTTAAACACTTTGTCCCTAAAATGTTTGTCTTGGTAGATTTTTAGTTATTCTTAATTCCAATCCTGTCTTATTCTATTGGCTCTCAACAAAAAAAGAAGACGTTTTATTAGAGGAGAATGTATGCAATTAAGTATTAGCCCAAACAGAGAGTCAAAGCACCTTCAAACACCCATAGAGGTGGCTTACAGTTGTTGGTGTCTATTGATCCAAAGAATTTCTTATCTTACAGAATTTAATTGATAGATACAATTAATATGCTTAAAAGTGACAATTATGACTAAAAAGCAGGTTTTTAATAATCTCTTTTGTTTTGAAATAAAACTAAGTCATTCACCCTTCGCTTTTTTTTCCCTGCAAGCTCATTTGTCCCTCTTTGCTCTGTCTCAAATGTATGGCATCTTTTTCATTAATTATTATTACATACATATACACATATATTCCTAAATATGTAAATATAACTTGCTCAGTGTGTAGAATATTACTTATAGATGTGCTTTCCAGGCTGACAGTTTTGTATAGGATAGCCTGTTGGTGTGTTCCTCCTCGGGAGACTGTCCCTCCTGCTCTCAGCACTCTGTGGATGCCTAGAGTTCTTTGTGTGGGGTTGAAGCCTGACCACTTTGGAATGTATGGCGTTGTCTTTGTTCAGCTCATGTTTAGGCTGTCGTGTTGGTGAGACTGTGGGTCTATTTTCTGACACTCTTAGGAGGCATAGTCTCATAACAGACGTCCTGATTCTCTGGCTCTTCTTCCATCATGTCTTCTACAATGATCTTGGAGACTTATCTGCAAGAATTGTGTTGTAGGTGTATCAGTTGGGACTGTACTCCACTATTTTGCGTTTTGAGTAGTTGTAGGTTTTTCTTTATGATGATATCCATCTATTGCCAAAGAAGTTTCCTTGTTGAGGGGTGAAGACTGCATTTATCTGTGAATATAGGGGCAAATACTTAGAAGCTAGTTAGGAATTTTTCAAGTTTAGAAAAGTAAAGATTGTAGATTTTCCTCCAGAATCCATGCTTCACCAGCCCTGGGTACCCAGCTGTGTTTCTGATACCAGCCATGGTTTCCTTCTAGTTGTCAGATTCGTAAGTCCAACTGGAGAACTGTTGGTTAATGCCACGTTATACAGCCCACTACTGTACCCTTAGGGTTATCATGGCATGCTGGCTATTTTTGTGGTTCATAGGCATCCTAGCTGAGTAGAAATGTTGGTTTCTTCCCTCATTTAGAAGTTTGAGTGACACTTTCTGGTAGGTAAATTGTAACTCAGAGGCCTCTGGACCATGTGTTTGAAATGCGTGGTGTCTTCAGCAATAGGGCCATGTTCCACCTTTTGGGGAGCAACCAAGTGCAATAGCAATAACCTGTAATGTTTGGGGATTCTTTTGAATAGTCTTAGCAACAACTCAAAAGAGGTTCTTGTGCCTGATATTGGAATTGTTTTACGTGATCTTTAGCTTTCCAAGGGAGCATTGTCAGCTCAGATGAGAACATTTCATTTTAACAACATATATATTTATACAGAGACTACTTAAATTGTAGTTTTTTTTAAGTAAATAGTTAAAATTCTTTCTTTGTTTAGTGCATTTGGTGTTTTTATTATTATGTGAATGGTGGAATTTCTTTTCTGGTCAAATCTATTTGGAGTTCTGTAGGCTTCTTGTATGTTCTTGTATGTTAGGGATGTTTTCTTCTATAATTTTGTTGAAGATATTTACTGGCCATTTAAGTTGGAATCTTCATTCTCTTCTATACCAACAGGTTTGGGCCTCTCATTGTGTCCTGGATTTCCTGGATGTTTTGGGTTAAGAGCTTTTTACTCTTTGCGTTGTCTTTGACTGTTGTATCAATGTTTTCTATGGTGTCTTCTGCCCCTGAGATTCTCTCTTCTATCTCTTGTATTCTGTTGGTGACTATTCTATCAATCCTGATCTCTTTCCTAGGTTTTTCTAGCTCCAGGATTGTCTCCCTTTGTGATTTTTTTTTTTTATTGTTTCTAGTTCTATTTTTAGATCCTGGGTGGTTTTGTTCATTTCCTTTGCCTGTTTGATTGTGTTTTCCTGTAGTTTTTCAGGGATTTTTGTGTTTCCTGTTTAAGGGATTCTAGCTGTTTACCCATGTTCTCCTGTGTTTCTTTGAGGGAGTTATTTATGTCTTTCTTAAGGTCCTCTATTATCATCATGAGAAGTGATTTTATATCTGAATCTTGCTTTTCCAGTGTGATCGTATGACCAGGACTTGCTATGGTGGGAGAATTGGGTTCTGATGATGCCAAGTAACCTTGGTTTCTGGTGCTTATGTTCTTATACTTGCCTCCGGCCACCTGGTTGTCTCTGGTGCTACCTGCCCTGGCTAAATCTGACTGGAGCCTGTCCTTCCTGTGTTACTGGTTGTGTTAGAACTCCTCAGAGTCAAACTGTCTCTGTGATCCTGTGATTCTGGGATCCTGGGATCCTGTGATCCTGTGATCCTGGGCCTGTTAGAGCACCTGGAAGTAGATCTTCCTCTGAGTGTTGTGAGACTCACTCCGAAGTTTACACCTAAGGTCTGCTCAGGGCACTGACCCAGACAGATCAGAAGGAACCCTTGGCACTGGGCTGACAGAGTTCCTGTGTGCCTGGGTCCCCCTGATCCCTGTTACTCCCAGTGTTGGGACAGATGTGTCTTCCTGACCTCTGATCCTATGATCCTGGGCGTGTTAGAGCACTTAGGAGTGGAGCTTCCTCTGGGTGATGTGGGACAGGCTCTGGAGTTTGTGCCCAAGGTCTGCTCAGAGCACCAGGAGTGGAGCTTCCTCTGGCTGTTGTGGGGCTAGCTTCCTCTGGCTGTTGTGAAATTAGCTTCCTCTGGCTGTTGTGGGACTAACTTCCTCTGGCTGTTGTGGGACTAGCTTCCTCTGGCTGTTGTGGGACTAGCTTCCTCTGGCTGTTGTGGGACTAGCTTCCTCTGACTGTTGTGGGACTAGCTTCCTCTGGCTGTTGTAGGACCAGCTTCCTCTGGCTGTTTGTAGGACTAGCTTCCTCTGGCTGTTGTGGGACTAGCTTCCTCTGGCTGTTTGTAGGACTAGCTTCCTCTGGCTGTT